>JAQGBS010003063.1:0-12068 GCA_034698545.1 Acrobeloides obliquus
CCAATCTCGCCTAGTATCGCATGCATTCCATCGGTTTCTTGTTTTATCTCACGAACATGGGAAATGGGGAACATTCCAACTTTGTCATCATCTTCTTCATATTTACCAACTGCCCAACCAGATGACACCGCAATTATTTTCAATCGTTCTCCAAACTTAAATGGAAGAAATTGAATAGTTCCATTCTGTTCTGGCGAATAGCTGGATATAGCCACATGGGTCATCTTTATAACTAGCTTATATGTAACACGTCGGCATTCAAACTAAGTCTAAAAATTTTTGTAAAAGAAACGAAACATACAAGATATTTAATGTGCTGTACATTTCATATGAAATATTTTTGGTACTAGTTTCTACTAGCGAAAATTATTTCGGATCCAGACCCCTTTGCGGTCGCTAAAGAAAACTAGTAAAAATATTTTTCAATTCAAATTTATTTTAACATTTCAACAATAACGTTTTAAAATAAAACAACAACAATACGAACAATCAAACAAAATTCTAATCAACTTCCAGATCAGCTTCTTGATTAGCTTCTTTTGGCCCATCATCATCACCACCACCATTAGCCAGCTTTTTCAAACCTTTTTCTTTTCTTACGGTCAATACTTTTAGCTTCAATTTAGATGCGTCCCGATCAAGCATACTAAGAGTATGAATTTTTTCTTCACGGCTGATGAAAGCTGATACCTAAAAAAAGTATGAAGTTAACAATCTTGTGTCATTTTCATCCTCCTAATTCAGTGTCATAACCAAGAGGGGAAGCAGGTTCTCTCCCCTTCCTGGAAAAATTTTTTATTGGACTCATAAAAATCTATAGGATTCACATTGTAGACTAGAACTAAATTTTTTAAAACTTACTGTATGAGCACCCAACCAACCCGTAACATGAAACTCAAAATTCGATTTCTTCAGACGAAGCACGATACTTCCACATTCAATCTGACTTAGTATCTCTTGACAATTAAGATGTTGCAACGGCACATAATGGTTGTCCTCATAACCATTCAAAATTAGGGTCATATCGTCTTCATCGACATCAATTATGCGCTTTTTTATATATGGCAATAACACATCTAGGCCCTAAAAGTGGTTCAAATGAGTAAAAAAAGAGAAAAACTCACATCTTGCATCAGACGAAATTGGCTTGCACTAACTTTATCTACCTAAATAATACAGGACGTATAAAAAACGGAATTTGGATGCTTTTTTCATGCTTTTTCGACTCTGAAATTTTTTTTCAAAAATCCTAAAATAACTCATTCACGAGTAATTTTATGCGGCAAATCGATGCTTGAAAATGCTTTCCTGGTCCTGATTCAGGAAAGTAATAATGTATATGTTACGAGCGAATCTGATTCCCCCAAATGTTTGTATTTATGCGAATTTTGGGGCAGGGCCGAAGTGCATAAATTTCGCGTTTTCAAGCTTCGGAAATGCACGCAACCGATTTCCCGCATAAAATTACCCCTATATGGGTCATTTTTAGGACTTTTGAAAAAAAATTTCGAGTTGAAAAAAATGAAAAAATCGCCCAAATTCCGGTTTTTTTTAGATACACCCTGTAATTTAAAAATACGCAAGGAAAATTTTTACCCGTCTTAGAATTCCAACACCAGCATTGACAATTTTATAGCGCTCGGAATTCACTCGAAGAAAATCTCGAAGCTTGTCGTTTACATAATAGATGCATTTCTTCTTCTCAGTGTTATGAGTTCGAATAAGGATGTTGTTGAATGGAAATTGTGCCTTATCCACGCCATAATGTTTCTCCAAATCAGACTGGAGCTCTTCAACATTATCATTCAGGAAAACAAAAGGGTCTTCACGGAATGTACGCCGTCTCTTTTTCATTGGTGGTTTTCTAAATCTTTTGAGTTAGATATAACCGTAGAAGAAAATTTTTAATCAGTATTTAAAAATTTTTTCCGACCCAAATAAGAAGCGAGATATCGTCCGATCTGGCAAATTAAGCAACGTTGGGTCCGCAGGTTCGATCCTCGGAGAGTAAAATGTTAAAAAATTTTTAAAAGAATCAAAAATGGAAAAACGTTCTATGATGTCGAATTTAGAGAGCCCGATAAAATTTTTTAAATTCTCGACATTTTATTTTTTGGTGATCAAACTTGAGGGCTCAACGTTGCTTAACTTGCCAGATCGGGCGGGATCGCTTCTTATCAAGGTCGGGGAAAACCTGATTAAGGGTGATTGAAATGACTATACCTTGGTTGAACAGCAGGGTCAAAGCCGGGTACAGCAGCCACTTTTTTCAATAATGCAACAAAGAAGCCACCGGAATTTTGGTGATGAGGAAAAATTCGGAAACTAAACATTTTAATGTTACAGTTTGCACATAACTTAACCTATCCCTCATACAAATTATCGATACTTATACACATTGCGGAACTACTACACAATAGGAGGGGGGCCACCCAAGTGAAAATTTTTTTCTGGAAATGATACTTCTAGGGGTAAAAACATGCGGGGAATCCAAATTTGATATTTTTTGAAGCAAAAACACGTTTCTCTGATTCAGGGAAGGTATATTGAAGCAAAAATCACATTTTTACGACTTTTCATTTCAATACACAGGCTTTCCCTGAATCAGGAAAGCATTTTTCCGCTTCAAAAATGTCAAATTCTGATTCCCCGCATGTTTTTACACCTAGAAGTGTCATTTCTAGAAAAAATTTTTCACGTGAGTGGCCTCTTTATTTTGTAGTAACTCCCACATTGCCCCTCCCCGTGGGCCCTCAGAGGGGGAGAATCTACGGGTGTCTAAGGTAAACCTGGTACGTAGCGAGGGGACGGGGCAATCCAATCAATTTCCCTCAAAATCAAAATTTTTTACTAATTATATCCTTATGTTTTTGTCCAAAATTTTTGAAAAATTATAATGGTCCTCCATTATGATTTTTCGCCAAAATTTTCCATTTTTTCTTCAAATTTCATTTTTTTGCTAAAAATCATATTATTCTGCCTAAAAAACGGGCTGAAAAAAATTTTCAGCCTAAAACGAGCATTTTTCAACAACAAATTTTCGTAAAAAAAGCAACACAAGGAAAACCCTTATGATATTTTTTACCTTCGGTGTAAGTGAAATCTTTTTGATTCTTCATCGCTAGGCGGAAACATCGAAGGCACAAAAACATTCTTCAAATTGCCTGACACTTCATTATATGAGCCGAATTCTTTCAAATTTTTATCTAGAACCTAAAAAATTTTCGAATAGAAATCAAGCTATAATAACCAACTTTCCAATATGATCTACCAGCGACACGCTTTAGCCCAGGTAACTGTTGAGAAACATCAACCAATTCAATGGCATCGCCAAACTTTCTCAATAACTGCGCAAGGATTGCTATAAATGCGTCTTTACAGGATGTTCCAAAAAACCGCCATAAACATTTTTTGGCAAAAATTTTTCTCCAAAATGACTCTTTAGGTGTAATTTTATGCGAGAAATCGATTGCAAGCACTGCCGAATGTAAAAATGCTTTGTCTCATGGCAAATACTGGTTTTTCGAGTATTTTATGCATGTTTTTCGCAATAAAAATCAGCATTTTCCATGAAACAGGTTTAAGAAAGCATTTTCACGCTTCAGGAGTGCTTGCAATCAATTTCTCGCATAAAATTACCCCTAAAGAGAAAAAAAATTTTTGAAAAATTTTCGCTAAAAAATGCTTTTTAATAACAGAGCAAAAATCTCGATTTTTGAGCAAAATTCAATTTTTGATCAATTTTGAACAAAAATTCGATTTTGATTTTTTTGGAACACCCTGGATACTTTTTCTAAAATCCAAAATCTTACCTTCATCCTCAATTGGATTCAACGAGCCTAAAAACAAAATTTTTTCAGTTTGGCTACACAATAAAAGCTTACACGTAGAATAGGCCATGAGTCCACCAACTTCCAATAATTCAAAACATCGACTTGCTATGGAATTCTGAATTTTATGCAAATTTAAAGCCTTCTGGGTATCCCAAGTTCGCCAAAGATCAGGGTTCTTTCGAAATGTGCCATCGCCACTAAAAAATAGAATTCCCTAATTTTGAGACTAACCTGTAAAATTCAAAGCTAAAAAGGAATGGCCTAGTGTAGAGATCGTCTAGAAGTCAAAACGGGCCTAAGCCCGACCCGGACCTAAACCTGTTGAACACGGGCCCAACTTCGACCTCTGGAATCGTTACGGCTCTTAGGGATCCGTCCACGAAAAGCGTCCACTGGTCTTTTTTAATTTTTTTGCCAGGATCCTATATTGACAACTGGAGAATAAAAAAATTTGTTTGACATGATTTTTTATAGGCTATTTTATTACAAGAAAATCCTTTTTTGATGCGGTTTTATTCACAATATAGTTTTTAATAGCAGGGTTCGATTCTAAAATGTATTTGAGGTGATTAATTATATGAAACAATCGAGTTACGAGAATACGTGACGGTACCTACCCTAGTGAAACCCCTAATTTTTTCGTAACCGTTTGGGCCGTCCCGAGACTTTTCCAACCTTACCTGCAAATAACATCACACAAAACTCTATCAAAGAACATCGGTTTGCTATCCGGTCCCAAAACCGAAGGAAACTGGCTAGCATCCGTATTAACAACTACACAGTTCGCTGTTGGCATCCGCTTTAGAGTTTGATGGACTAGCAAATAGCAACGATTATAATCCACATCATTCGCGATTAGAAGGCCATCTAATATAATCATTGGGTTATAATCAACAAATCAAGAGCACACCTGGATGGGAAGACTTTTTATGCATCAGCTCGATGATTTGCATCGTTTTACTTCCGGGTGAAGCACAAGCGTCCAAAATCAAGTGCTGCGGCTGTATATCCAATAAAAGAGGCGGAACCATAGAGACGGCTTCTTGGCGACTTATAGTACCCTTAAAGTATAGTACCAATAATAGTAGCCCATACGTGTAACAAGTTTCGTAGAATTCCAAATAACATGTTACATATTTTGAAACATGTAACAGGTTTCAAAGCATTACTAGGGAGCGGCTCTAGGACAATTAGCAACGGAAAAAGCGAACAATTGGAAACGGTAGATTTCCTCCACTTTCCAGTGGTCAAAATCAAAAAATTAGTTCAGATTCGAGTTCCCCATGCCAATCATCCTCCCGATTACAAAAGTTCGAAAAATTGAAAAAATTTTGAAAATTCGAGTTTTTTACCCGTAGACCCCCAAAGGGTAAAAAATTTGTTTAAAAACTCTGAATTTTGTTCCAAATCGTATATATTTTTGGTGGTTTTTCAACACGGGGAACTCCAATCTGACAAAAATTTTGATTTTGACCACTGGAAAACGAGGAGAAATCGATCGTTAACTTGTCCGCTAGTGAAAAATTTTTTACTTAGTTGTCAATTGTCCTAGTGCCGGGAAGAGGACTAGGGGGAAGGCCGCCGCCTTCCACTGAAATTGAGAAAATGAAAAATTTTTACTAACTTACAATGGTATTTTCGTTGATCAGAAATTCATGTAAATCTCTTAAAATAGGGTGACTTCTGACAGTTGATCGAGACATATTTGTCTGAAAGGCATTTTCAACAAAAGGAATACTTTCTGGGGCATGGATGTTTGTATCGTTGGAATCACGTAGAGGTGCAAAATACTTTTCTTCCAAATATTGAATCAGGGACTCTTTTTCTCTAAATAATGAACTTTAAGCAATGAAAAGAGCAAAAAACAATTTCTCAAGAAAATTTTGAAGCTATCGTGGATAAATGGGTCACCACAGCGTCAAAAATTGAAAAAATTTTCTCAAATTTTTTTAAAATAACATATTTAGGGGTAATTTTATGCAAAAAATCGATTATGCGCATTCCCGAAGCGTAAAAAACCTTTAAAAATCAGCAAAAAATTCGAACAAAATTAAGTTTAAAGTCAATAAATGTGAAAATATGGGTAAAAAATGCGTATTTTTCAATTTTTAAGCGTCAGAGGTTTTCACGCTTCGGGAATGTGCGTAATCGATTTTTTGTATAAAATTACCCCTAAATATGTCATTTAAAAAAAATTTTCTATTTTCGACCCTGGGGTGACCCCCTGATCCACATAGCTCCAAAAATTTTTGTAGCCCTCTTTAAAAAAATGCAATCAAGCTGTTTAAAAAAGCAACTTACGGTAGGCAATTTTGAATTCTAAACGATGATGGAAGATCTTCACGAAGCGTTTGAATAAACATATCCCATTCGTTGGGAGGAATTATTTCTTGGAGTTTGTAGTAGTTAAAAAACTGCTCGTTTACTTTGTTGAATTTTTCCAATCTGTAAGAATTCTTCGGCTTTTCCTAAAAATACGTTATCAACATAAGAAATACTGGAGCTAGTGGCAAATGTGGACCCAAATAAGCGTGATGTGAAATTGACTTTTTTTTAAATCTTCAAATCATTTTTTCTCGTATTTGTGTCGAATTTTTGGTTATTTCCGCATTTTATTTTCACAAAACAATACAGTAATTTAATTGCCTGGATAAAATTCCGCGATTTGTGCCCACAAATTATAGAAGACGTCCTTGGTCTGCCAAATCGGCAATCAGGCATGTCGCAAATACAGTAGCATCCTCGTACATGATCTTGCATGGATTCTTGGTAATGGTCGCACTTCATAGAGCCATGGATTAATTATAGTGAGACTATCCAGTCTTCAAAATCTTCTTCGGATAATCGAAGCTTTTCGCACAGCTTAAGAAAATTTATCTCATGAGCTCAAGCGGTTGAACCATGGTGAAATAGCTAAAGTCAATATGAAAATACGCAGAAATAACCAAAAATTCGTCACAAATACAAGAAAAAATGATTTGAAGATATTTTTAAAAAGTCGATTTATATCTCGCTCAATTGGATCCACATTTGCCACTATCTCCGAGATACCTTTATCACAAATGTACTCCACTACAACTTGCATTTGAAAAAAGTGAATCACTACGAATAAACCTAGGTGTAACTTTTTTTAAACTAGAAACTAACCATTTTTTCCTCTTGTTTATGGTTCTCGATCAAATCAGTCATTTGATAAAATGTACTAACAAAAATGATTACCGGATCTATAACTTATTTTCTATCAATATAATGTTTCCGTTTCACTTTACAAAAATTAATAAGTAAACTAAAAGATATGCAATTATAAGTTTAAAACTACAGATCATATATGTTTCTGTTTAAAATAACTTTATTCAAACTTAAATATAACATTAAATTCTACATAAAAAGGACATAAGAGCCGCCACTAATTCGTTCGAAAATTTTTGACTTCACTAATTTATCACTAATAACATCACTAATTCCGTTCGAACACATCACTAATAGGCGTTCGAAAACGTTCAGACGCGTTCGGAAATGTTCGGACGAGCGCCTATTAATGATGTTTCCGAACGCAATTAGTGAAGTTATTAGTGAACTAAAGTCCGTTCGGGAGCCGTCCGAACGTATTAGTGGCGGCCCTAATTAGGGACCGCCACGGGAATAAGTAAAAAACCGTACCGGGATAACTTTAAAGTTTGGAGACTTCCCCCCAAACCAAAACCCACTTTGCGCCGCCTCTTGCGTCTTAGTATAAATGGACCCTTAGAGTTCGGCAAGAACAAAAGAAATCAAAACCAATTACTATGAAACATTGGCGTAGCCAGGCATATAAGAAAGGTCAAAGCGATTTAGAATCAATAGGAAGTCATCCAAATTTTAATTAAAAATAGCGGGTCATTTTTGATATTTTTCGAATTTTATCAAAATTAAAGGCGTATCCTTATGATTTTTTCGAGTATTTGGTCCAATCGGAGGGGCGATCGCCCCCATCCCTCGCCCATACCTTGGCTACGCCACTGCTATGAAACAAATGAAAACTCTATCATATTACCATTGAGTTTGAGAAATTTGAAATTAGGCAAAAGTTTTCGGACCCGACCGGGACTGAAACCCGGAACTCCTGGCTACCGTCCAAGTGCACTACCCTTGTGCTACCGAGATCTCCAATTAATGCCCGTTAATTGCCTGGATTTCCACGTCTCGGAGTGTTAATCCGAGCTCCAAAATTCCCAAAAATGAGAGCTATAATTGAGTTTGGTTCAAGTTTTCAAATGTCAACAAAATTTAAACAAATAGATTTCCACAAAAAATTCGATAAAATAATAAGAATTTAAACATCACATTTTCAAAATATAACAGCTATTTTTGATCAGCTCAAATCCATTTCCTTTACAAGGCGATGATCGTGCTTCCTATAATCGCCTCATCTGGATAAACATTAGAATATTCAAGGAGTAACGAAGATGTGTCTTGATTCAAAAATATCCACGAAGTTGTTGTTAATTCAAGTTGATTCCTTATTTCCAACTTAATTATGTCCATAAGATTGTGATTGTTGACTGTAGGGAAGGTTCTCTGACTGAGTTTCCGTTTGTGGCTGTGTAAATGGTACTTGAGAATCAGCAATACTCGAAGCATATTGACTGCCTAAAAGACAGATTAATAATAAATCAGGATTCAGCAAAAGTTTTTTGACTATTGGCAACAGCGAGAAGGCCTATTTCAATCCTTATACAGATTCTACTAAAAGCTTACCAGTTTCATAGTTCCAATTTCCAATGCTTTGAGATCCTTGACTAAAGAGCTGCGAATCGGGTCGCACCGGGTCTTGAGAAGCCTGTGAATTGAAAGAGGAAGTCGATTGATGACGACTCATTTTGGACTTTGTCTTTGGTGGACCAATACGAGATGTTGGAGGTTGGTTTATTGGAATTGGTGGCCAAATACCACCACCAGCCTGAGCACGACCTATAATAAATTTGTTAAGGTTCAAAAATATTTTCCTGCGACATTTTTACGATAAAACTCGCTAATTTTGAAAATGACCGCAAAAATTAGTTTAGTCCAAAAGATCTTAAAAAAGTGATTTTATTGGGTTGTTCAAAAAGTTCGCGCACTTCACTTTTTTATACTCTATTGATAGTAGGGGTGCTAAAGAACCGAAATTTTTACAGTCTTCAAAAAACGCGGCCTCGGACCATTTTTTAGAGCCATAAAAATTGCGACCTTGGCCCCTTATGCGGCCCATTTTTATCAAAAAAAAGATTTATCATTTTTTGTTAATTTTTCCTTGTGTTAAAGCAAAAATCAGCGCCGTAGGCGCAAAATTTTTGAAAAATGTGTGTTTTAATGCTGAAAATGTTCATAAAATGAAAATGTTCATAAAGTTTATTTAAACATGAAACTTGTCATTTAGTAGCGATTTTTTACGGCCATAGGTCGCACAAATTTACGCACCTCTGATAGTGCATGAACTTTTGGAACAACCTAATATATTCAATAAAAAGTGAAAATTTTGGGAAAAATTAAACAGCCCAAAAAGTATACATGCATGTTTCAACTTACCATCTTGGTACATAAATGGATTTGCTTGTGGTCCCATCATCGAATTAATATTGAAGTTCGAAAACATATGAATTGGAGCTGGCATGTTGACCTTTGTCGAATTCGGATAGATCATTCCTTGTGGATCCAATTCGGGCACATTAATTTTAGTTCTCATAGGCCGATAAGGTCCTTCCATCATTTCTTTCATAGTATACATGGTCGTATTCATAAATCGAGCACCCTAAGAGAATAATATTACCATACAAATTTACAGTACTATTCCAATTTGGCTACCCCAAAAATTTTTTTGTATTTTTTCGAGAAATGACCCTCTAGGGGTATTTTTATGCGAGCAATCTAAATTTCGCATTCACGAGCCGTAAAACCCTTATTCAGTCTATGCATGCGATTCTTGCTACAATTGTGACCCTAAAGAGGGTCGTTGAGCTAAGTAAATGCTTATCACTCAACGAAGACATGGATATAGCCCGAAGACTTGCTGCCAGAAATTGTAGAAAACTTGTTGATGAGATCGGACGATCTGACATTCATCTGACTAACCAAATTATTGCCCAACTTTTTTTGAATTAGACCGGAAAATGAAGTATAAGACTTACCGGATTATTCGGGTTCGTCAATGGTTTTGGTTTGCTAAGAACAATTGGAGATGGTTTCAAATTATTCAAAGGACCTTCAACTAGACAATTTTTTTCCTTGTACATTACTATAAAAATGATAGATATTTAAAAATAAAAAAAGAAATGCAATTTTACCTAGCAAATGGTTCCAAATTAGCTGTTTAGACAAAACTTTGGCGTTTCCAATAATCACTAGCCCAAACTTGGCACGAGTCAGGGCTACATTTAATCGGCGAGGATCATTCAAGAAACCTATACCACCTGTTTCATTCGACCGCACACAAGTCATAATAATGACATCTTTTTCCCGACCCTGAAAATAAATGATAACCTATCTAAAAAATAAAAAGAATACTTGAAATGCATCGACGTTAGCAATTTCCAATTCCAGATAGATTTTCGAATGAAGAGATCCCCTAAATTTTTAATTAAAATCAGCAACATTTATTTATTTATCAATAAGGAATACTACAGCATGAAGCTTAATTACCGTATTCCATAAAATATAATAAGTAACATAGCCAAGAAGGGAGCGACCTCCCTTGAAATTTTTGCTAAGGGTTCTCCCATTATGTTTTTTTTATTTTGAATATTTTTGAAAAAAATATCTATTTTTTACCCAAAAACGCCATTTTTTACCAAAAAATCCATACTTTTTTTTGCCAAAAAACACATTACAATACCACCCTCCCACAAAATTAGAAATGACCCAAAGTCCAAATCCAAAGCTAACTATGGTTTTCTACAAAATATAAGAGAATACTCCTATGATTTTTTTTCAAAATTTGTCCCGACCAGAGCAATTGTCCGGATTGCCCCTCCCTACGTGCCTATCGCCCCCGTTCCAAAGGATCTGACTACGTTACTGATTAAAATATTCAAATAAAGTAGCTCACTGTGATTGCAAAAACTGGACAATATATGCTCGCATCCCTTCATACGGGGTAATAATACCAATTTGGTCAGGATGAAATCCAGCTTGTAGAAGACGTGTCACAATCTTCTCAACATTAACAGCCTCAGCTCTGTTTAGATAGGAAGTTCCTGAGGGGCTAAGCTCTTCAATTCCGTTACAATTCCAGAACATCTATAATAAAAAAATCAATTTTCTTTCAAATAAACTACAGTAATATAAAAAAACCGGAATTTGGGCAATTTTTTGATGTTTTTTCGACCCGAATTTTTTCTCTTTCTTTCTTAAAAATGGCCCATTGCGCGCAGTACTAAGACTTGAAAAACTTTAGGATGTGTATAAAAGCTAAAAATACAAATTGGCACAATTACTTTCCTAAACCAGGATCTGGGAAGTATTTTCAAAATGCGCACAATCGATTTCCATCATAAAATTTTACCCCTATATAAGTCATTTTTAGGATTTTGAAAAAAAAATCGCCCAAATTCCAGTTTTTTCGATACACCCTGTATTTAAAAACGTACCATCGGCTTATCAGGTACAGGAAAACGCCAATCAACATCAGTTAATTTACGCTCAACTTCAGTAACTCCCTAAAATTTAATATAATTTTCAACAACAAAATCAACATACATTTTGAAGACTTCCTTCGTAAAAAACATTTGATGGGAAAAGCGACAATGCTGGATGCATACGGTACTGTACCTGAAGTCGAACTGGTCTATTACCTAACAATACAAGTCTTTCAAATAATGATTGAGACAATCCAGAGCTAAAAATTTTTGATAACCAAAAAATTATTTAAAAAATGTGAAAGCTGAGATTACCTTCCTGCTTTTTTGCACATAACAACCGGTCCTAACTGACAGTGATCCCCAACTAAGACTAACTGGCGCACTCCCTTAACAACAGAAACCATAACTTCTGGTTCGGTTGCTTGGGTAGATTCGTCGACCAAGACGCATCTAAAAAATAAAGCGTTGGTTTTATAAAATATCTTTCAGCAAACCTAAATTCATTATGACTGAGCCTTTTATCCGCTGCTGTGACACATGTACAGCATATTACATCGGCCTTTGAAAGAAGCTCTTGTTCCTTTTTATCTCGAAGCATTTGGAATCGATTCTCGTCCGCATTTGAGAGTTCACCAATTTC
>JAQGBS010003064.1:0-12067 GCA_034698545.1 Acrobeloides obliquus
TATGAAAATTTAAAAAATCAATGCAAAAATCGATTTTTCTGCAAAAAATTCAAAAAAGTTTGTGTATTACAACGAAAAGTCTGTATACAAATTCAAAATTTCAAACGCAATTATTTCGAAAACTACAACGATTCAGAACATGTCGTAAAAACAAAAAATGCTCCATTTTTTATGATCTTTCCGAATATATGTACTTGTCGGCTCCCTAACATAGTGTTATATCCTATTTGTGCTTTATTTCTTTATATTGTTATTTTCTCAATATACTCTTTACACACATATTCATTTTCTTAGTGCCTATAGTATTTGTATACGTGTTTTTTTTTGTTATATGCGAACGATATTTTTGTTAATAAATAAAAATTTACAAATTTTTGCCTGGATTGTAGTGATGCGTCGAAATCGCAATTTCGAATTCGAGGTTTTGAATTTCGACAAATTCAAAATTACTCGTGCTCGCCTCGCTCCGAGTACAGTTCGGTCTTCGGCTACAAGTATATGTATTTCTAATTTTTTGACAGGGGCAAAAACATTCATTTGTGTTAATAAATAAAAAGTGACAAATTGCTTTACTTTCAATTGGAATACGATTCATAGATCAAAAGTTATCATCGATGGATTATGTCTGTTGTTGGGTTGAATGTTAACCCATTTTTACACACGTTCTTGACTGAATTAATGGGCTGTCAGATAAACGATTAAAATTGAACCCTTTCTGCCACTAATTGTAAGATCGATTGTGCGGACAGATGCTTGAAAGGGTAGGAAATAAAAAAGTTAGAGTCGGAAGCAAGTGAACATAAAATTTTAAGAGCATTGAACATAAAAAATAAGAAGGGATCAAGTTAAACATTTTTCAATACTAGAGTATAAGAGCCAATGCTGGGGTATATGCTCTAAAACCTTCTGCGCTTCACACATTGTCCCAGGAAAAATGTATAGAAACGAAAAATTTCAAAAAATACGAAGTTTTAGCGGCGTTTTTTATGTGTAGCGAGGGGAGGGGTTGGGCATGGGAAAACTATACCGGCTAGGTGGGACATCATCTTGTGTACAGGGTGTTCCAAAAAACCACCATTTAAGCACTTTGGCAAAAATTTTTTCTTCTATAAATGACCCCTATAGGAGCAATTTTATGCGGGGAATCGATTGCGCGCATTCCCGCGAAAACGTTTTCTTGACCCTGATTCAGGGAAGGGATACGTATTTACGTAAATAAATGAATTTTCCCTTCAATACACCGATTCCTTCCCTGAATCAGGGTCAAGGAATCGTTTTCAAGGTTCGGGAATGCGCGTAATCGATTTCCCGCCTAGAAAAACCTAAGAATCGACGGATTTCTCATAAAAATCCAAAAATTTTGATTTTCGCTTCAATACACCCACCCCATTTCCTGAATCAGGGTCAAGGAAGCGTTTTCATTCTTCGAAAATGCGCGGAATCGATTTTCATAAAATTACCCTTAGGACTGCATTTTTTACACAAAATTTCAAAAAAAATTTTTTTGGAAAACGGGCTCCGATTGTTACCCCCTTTAACATCATAAATATGGCCCCTTCCGAAGAAGGGACTTCCAAAAATATATTTTCGTTTCAATACACGTCTACTGTTTGGATAACAAGAGTGTAGTAAAGAGCAAAGTTTTTCCAAGAATAAGTTTCTCTTCCATTCAGAGAGTCAGAGAAAAAGACTATTTTGCAAACAAATACGAATGATATGATTGAAGTATGTATTGGCCAAAAATAATAGTAAAGTGTTTTAGAGGCCAAAATATGGATATGCAAAAATTTTCATGAAACTTGAGTAATTTTAATTTATAGCCAGTATTCGAACCCGCGGCCTATAAAATGCAAATCTGTCATTTTAGCCACTCGGCCATGGGTCAAACCCCTAAAATCACATAATATGATACTCATTTTGAAGCGCTCAGCGAGTTGAGTCGATTGTCGAAATTTTTTTTTTTAATTTTGACCCAGGCCTGCGCCCTTTCAGCATTTTCCAGTACCGTGTCTCAAATGGGAAATTTTTGTTTTCAGCTGTAAATGGTGATTTTTGTAGTTTGTAGCCATAGGAATCATTTGTATTTTTTTTGCAAAATAGTCTTTTTCTCTGACTGTCTGAATAGAAGAGAAACTTATTCTTGACAAAATTTTTCTCTTTACTATAATTTTGTTATCCAAGTAGTAGACGTGTATTGAAACGAAAATCTATATTTTTTGGAAGTCCCTTCTTCGGTCGGGGCCAATATTTATTAAGTAAAATGCGCCAAGTTGCTAACATTCTCGATGTTAAAAAATATGAAAGAAATTTTTGACACGTATGATTCTCATAAATGCTAATTTTCTGTCTACATGTGCCTATATAGGGTGGCCCCAAAAAAGAGCACTTTCAGAATTTTGCGACCCATAATTTAAAAAAAAAAAAAATGACCCCTATAGAGGTAATTTTATGCGGGGGATCAATTGTGCGCGTTCCCAAACAATGAAAATGTTTGCAGTAAAAACAAAAAATGCTCTATTTTTCATGATCTCACCAGATACGTAAAAATAAACTAGGCTTCAAGTTTGTAGCAATATTTTTTTCCTACCACCCCCTAGAGATATCTTCAATATTTCGAGACATTGCCTCTTAAAATTTCGAATTTCCGTCAATTTTTGCCAAAAAACCGCTGTGCAACTGGGCTAGCGGCGTTCATGTCCAATTAAAAAACCGAGACGAGTTTTTCCGTCTCGGTTTCGTCTCCAGTGGAACTTAGTAACCGGGGTTAGGTACAACCCATGGACCGGGATTTATACGACCCTAAAAAATGGGCCACAATTTTTGCTGCTCGGGCTATAAAAAATCGTGGTCTATTGATACCTCTGGGGGATGAAGACGGCGACCGGGCAACTGCCATAAAAACATCTTGCATAATGGACATCTGGAATACTTGATAAAAAATTTTTTTTTATGCTAGTTGCCATGAAGACTCCCCCCCCCCTCCCTTTTGTTCAATTGTGATACCCCTATTCACCAGTTGAAATTACACCATTGACGAGACTACAAACTATATGTTATGTGTTTTCTTTTGAATGAAAATTTTTCTCTGCTTCTCTTACTAACGAGAATACTTATCAAAAGCAAAAACCTTCTATGAGATATCCAAATAAAACGTATTTCTAAGACATTATACGTTTATAGTAGTAGTTTTCTTTTTTTACCGGGAAGCCGAGCACTTCGACTCCGAGCGGAGAAGAAAACTTTAGTTTTAAATTTTTGGGATCCCTTCTTCGGATGGGACTAAAAATCTTCTTCATCTATAAAGAAAACATTTTATTGACTCATTGGGGTAAAAAACTCGAAATTTCAAAAATTCAGCGACCCCTTCCCGTCCCCCACCCACCCAAAAAAGCTCGGATACCAAAAAAAGTCGCCAAACAGAAAATGTTATTAGTTCTTTAAATAAAGCAAAAACAGCGCCATAGGCATTTTTTGAAAATTGCCTATTTTTAAGCTGAAAATGATCAGGAATTCACGATTTTATGTAGAAGAAAAAAAAGAAAAATTGGGGTATTTTTTTGAAACATGGATAATTTTGTGCAATTTTGGTGAAATCATTGAATAAAACCAAAAAACCAAACCTCCGGCAAAGTTTTTTGGAAAAATGCTCGCATTATAGCTTGTAAATGCTCAGAAAATGATCATTTTAAGCGAAAAAATGACATATTTTTTGTTGAAAAATTAAAATTGTTGTGAAATCCTCGAGTCTAAGTTAAATCCAGTGTCGCAGGCAAAAATTTTTTGTGAAAAATGCTTCTATTTAAGCTGAAAATACTTAGAAAATGAAAATTTTTGGTGAAAAAATAGTAAATTTTGAATATTTTTGTTGATAAGTTGGTCCAGTTATAGGTGGGTCGTTTCGAGAACGGTCAGTTGGTAACATAAAATTTCTATCAGGACTAAGGCCTAAGCCTTGATAGAAATTTTATGTCATCAACTGACACACCCGGTCGTTTCACCCCATGACGGCACAAACGATCGCCAAGGCGTGGGATTTCGTTTTTGGGGTAAAAATGAAAATTTTTTATTCTTGGTTTCCCCTTATTTTTTGCGCAAAATTGTTCAAAAATCTTAATGATCATTAAAAAACGTAGGTACTATGGAAAATTATCACCGCTGCTAAAAAAGTCGAATAAATTTGTGCAGTGAAAAATATCAGCGAAGAATTTCTGGCGAAACTTGTTGGCAAATATTGTCCGGCGAAAAATGTGTCGACGCAGAAAGTCATGCAAAATTTGTGCTACAAAACAATTTGACAAAACTAGTTCGTTTGCCAAATTTAATTTTTTGAGACTTTTTTGAAACTTCGATTTTTTTACCCCTTGGTCCCAATTTTATGGTAAAAAAAACAGTTAAGAAAATGTTTATCGCTGAAAGTTTTATAAAGAAAAAAAATCGAGTCAATTGTAAAGGTGAGCGCAAAACTATAAAAGCGCTGGGGTTTTTTTACATTATTAACGAGACTAAAAACTATATGTTGTGTGTCTTTTTAATGGTCATCTTTCTCTGCTTCTCTTACTACCGAGGAAACTTATCTAAAGCAATAAACTTCTTTGAAATATCCAAATAAAATCTCTTCAACGACATGTATTGACACGAAAACATATTTTTTGGAGATCCCTTCTTCGGATGGGATTAAAAATTTTTTAAATCTTTAAAGGAAATAAATTTTCTTTCCTAACTGTTCAAATTTATAAGGTGATTTAAATGTCAAAATTCTGAAAAAATCACAAGGATTTAGCGGACAATGACTTTCGTTTTTGGTAACCAAAAGTTGTTCCATGAATTTTCGATCAACCCTATGGTCCATAACATAAAAAAGGTGATATGACCAGGATAGCCAACTCAAATTTTTGAAAAAACGGGTAAAATATTAAAAAAGGGACATTCAAAGGAAAAAAAACACAAAAATTTTCAAATCTTCCCTACAAAAAAGGGAAGATTTGAAAAAAAATACCATAAAATAACATAGTCGAAATTTACTTTTAATACACAAAAATGATCTAAAAAAATTTGGTTTTTTAGGGCTGTGCATTTATGCAAATGCGATTGCGAAATTTGCCATTTTTCAACAAAAATTGCAATTTTTAACAAAAAAATTGCAATTTTTTAACTAATCTTTGCCAAAATTTACAATTTTTAACAAAATTTTAAGCTTTTTTTGGCCATTATCGGCAATTTTTTCACAAATTTTTTGGAAAATCGAATTATGTAAAATCTAAGCTTTTGCCCTATCTCCGGGGCCTATCCGCAAGACACTAACCTTTTGTTTCTATCAAAAGCGCAACGGATTTCCGCCAGGTCTTCGCGATCGGTCTCGTGGAGTAAACGTTGCCATGTCTCTGAATTCTTGTGAAGCTGAATTAAACGGCCTAAAATAGGGAAGTAATCGCGGGTGCAAACCCAATAAAAATATCAAACGAAAACTTTTTTAACTTTATTTGTTTGAATTTCACAACCACAAAAACAACAGTAAAAGTTTAGCAACACATTTCGGCAACACAAGTTTAGCAACACAAAGTTTAGCAACACAAGTTTAGCAACAGCTCTTTAGAGAAAGAAGCTTCTCAAACCTTTACTTTGTAAAACGCCGGCAGCAAGAATGGAAGTAAATTAACGCGGCACAGTATAAAAAACTAAATGCAGGGAACTAAGAGAACAACAGCTAGCACAGAGCTCGCAATCGTTGTACCAAAAGCCCGTTCACAAAACACGATACGATAACAAAATACAGTGCGCGATAAGAAAGAATGCGCGAATATATAAAAACAAAACGATAACTATGCCACGTAATGTAATAAAAGTAAACGCGATAGATACAAATAAACTGATAAAAGAGATGACAGAATGAAATTAAAATAACAGAGATTTCGCGCTAATATACAAAACAATTCAACACATAAAGAGATTATTCTAAATTGATCTTGTTGTGGCGCCTTCTTCACACGCTGTGGCGCCTTTTTTGGCCATTATCGGCAATTTTTCACAAATTTCACACTCCCGAAGCGTAAAAACATCATCTTCATTAAGTTTTCGTGAAAAATTGCCTATTTTTCGCCTTTTTTCATCTTTTTTTCGATGGAAAAAAGCGAAGAAATAGGCAATTTTTCACGAAAACTTGGTAAAGATGGCATTTTTACGCTTCGGCAGTGCGCGAAATCGATTTCTCGCGTCAAATTACCCCCAATAGGGTTATTTTTACGAAAAAATTTTTCCCTCCCACATGGTCGCAAAATGTACTTCCTTTAATAATCGCAAAATCTAAAGTTTTGCGATTGCGATTATTTTTAAAAACATGCTGCGATTATCACATTGCTATTATTTTGCCAAAATTTTGTGCGATTGCGATTAATCGAATCGCTAACAGCACTAATAAAAATGTATTAACAATCATTTTGAACTCATTTCACAACTGACTTTTCTCAAATAAATAATGGTCAGATGGAATCGTGGCCCAAATATGAAAAAATTTAATCCTTTCCTAAGAAAGGATTTCCAAAAAATAAGTTTTCGTTTCAATAAAAAGTTACATTAAAAATCAAGCAGTAGCTACCTAAAATCAATTTTTATTTTTTAGTCTTTGATAAGTTTAAAAGAAGAAAATAGTCGTAGACAAACAGAGGAACACCGATTTCTCTGCATGTCTTGCCAGCGACCATATTTAGCAAGAAGAGAAGACTTCTTTGAAATAAACAAATAACTCAAGACATGTGAATAGTCCACTCCGTTACGGTATACCAAATTATCCTTACTGTAAGATGTTTTTGGATAACCCTATTTCGGATGGGATTTAAACATGGCTTCTCATTTAGACATATAAACTTTTTGTTCGTTATTAGTTGTATAAAGTACAAATTTTGGCACGGGTTCAGTGAGTATCCAGATTAAGGGTGTGCATTAGGATGGGGCAAGGGCAAAAGTTGCCCACGACATGTGTGACAATACTTGCTACGGGGCAAAAATTTTAATGTTCCCACCCAAGTTTTGCTTCATGGCAAAAATTTTGATTTTAACCCCCCCCCCCAAAATTTTTGTGGCTATCATAACGATATTATACCAAAAATTGGCTTCACCCATCCCTTCCCTGAATCAGAGTCAAGGAAGCGTTTTCACGTTTCGGCAATGCGCGCAATCGATTCCGGCACAAAATTACCCCTAAAGAGTCATTTAAAAAAAATTTTCGATCACAGGACGTGCACCCCTCTTTAAGAAAATTTACAACATTTTTCATTTTTTCTTTAGAACTTGTATTTTTTCTTAAGAATTTTCAGGTTTGGGGGGCACGTGCCCCTTGCCTAATGGACTATCCTGAATCCTAGATATGCTAATCACTGTGCACATTTTCATTTTTAATGGTCATATCGTTACGATATGACGTCCAAAAATTAATCGTTTCAATAAACAGGCACAAAACTGGTTGCGTGTCTTTTTTATTCGTCAAACATTTAGAGTATGATAAGTTCATAGATAAAGGATTAGAGAGTAGACAGTAAAAGAGATTTTAGGGCAGACGGCTAAAGAAATTTTATTACCCACAGCAAATATTGTTCATACCTTATAAAAAATCAATCAATAGGACATTCATTTTAGGATAAAGTTTTCAAGCCAGTAAACATTTCTCTACTACTCAATCTGTTTAACAAACTAGTGAAGCATAAATATGATGTTTTATTAAACAAAGAAATTTGTTTGAGAAAATAGTTTTCAATGAAGTTTTTTTTCAGAATAGGGATTTTTTGGGGGTCTTTTTTAATAAAAGACCTAAAGATTGCTTAAAAAGTATGAAGGCAAAATAGCTTAACAAGGAGATTTTTTGCAATGAATTTTGAAGTAAAAAACCACTCCTTTTTGGTATAATCTAGAGCGCCGCCACGTCTTGGATTTTTATTTTCATGAGTAAAGACCCATCTAGGATTTAGGGCATAGAATCGAATGATACAAATGAAACGAACATAGATGGAACAAATAAACGATCAAATAAAACGATACGAATGAAATGATTTCATATCCAAACGACGTCCGGAAATCTTCCATAAGCGGGTTTGAATTTGCCTGAATATTGACACGAAAAAACTGAATTTGGTTTTGTACCATTATGTCGTTTCATTCGTGTCGTTTCATTTGTATCGTTTCATTCGTATCGTTCCATCCTCTTTGTTCCATTAACTTATATCTGTGGGGGGGGGCAGATGCACTATCAGCAATTTTTCCTGGTCAACCAAGGTTTAGGTTTAGGCCTAAGCCTAAGGCCTATGCCTAAGGCCTAAGCCTAAGGTCTAAGCTTAAGGCTAAGAAAAGTCCTATAGATTTTTTGATGAGTTGTATGGGTTGAATTTCCGTGGGTTGAGTTGTCCGTGGGTCGAGTTGTCCTGGGTTGAGTTGTTCAGGTTGAGTGGTCCGTGGGTTGAGAGTGTCTGCCCCATTTTTATGATGTATGATAGGCACGAATAAACAATCATTGTTTACTATCAAAACGACGTATTTCATTACGTAATTCATACTTTACAATATTCAACTTACTCTATAGAGAGATAATTTTATCTGAAATAATTAGTCTGTCTCATGTTTAACGTACTCTTAATACTCATCTGGGACAAAAAATGATGTCAACTCTTATGAGCTTACCTCGATTGGCATTGTCAAAGTTTTGTGCTCATAAAATTCCTAACTAGTTTTGCTGCGCGAACGTTACTCAGGCAACGAGCAACTAAAGTCATCTATACTCAGTATTTGATTAGAAAATTTCTAGTTAAGGTTTCTTTAATAAGCACTTTTTGTTAGTAAAATCTAAACTTCTATATTTTAATATCTGTGCCCAAATATTTTAATAGAAGTCATTTAATATTGTGTAATCTAAACTTGCGTATCCAATATGTATCCTATAAACACATATCATCCTTCCGCACCTCCACTGGATCAAGGTCAAGCCCCACCACCTTATGATTCGTTTGACAAACATTTGTATCAAATAGAACTGCCTGGTAGTGATGACAGTGGACCACAATGTTCTACCAGCAGTGTTCCACAATATACGAATATTCCAGGCAGTTATGGTGGAATGGCTTATTATAATCCTTGTATGGTACCTGGTGGACCTCCACCACCGATGGTACCACCACCATCTATGCCTACTGTAATTCCGATGGCAATGCCACCACATCATCCACTCATGATTGGGTCGATGTCCGCAAGAGGTGGAAATATAACTATTCCAATGGTGAACGCTCAAAATAAGCAGGTGGTGGCTGTAGTTCGTAAGTTTTAAAAATAATCAATTACTAATTGCCCATAGCAAATATTCTGGGGGAAGTCAGGAATTTTGAAATTCGTCCCCTGGTAGGATCAAAAAGGTTCAAGTTTTACGTAATCCAAATTTTGTGAATTCCCCCTCCCCAGGTAGATAAGGGTCCATTTTTCAAAAAAATTGAGAGTAGTGACGATTGAGGGGTTGACTTATAGGTCAACGGTTCGATCCCCGGTCCGAAATTAAAGTTGATAATTTTCCTGGTTTCATATATAAACGTTTTGATACAAAAAATTAGCTGATTTGGAGAGCTTTTAAGAAAAGGCAAAAACTTATGGTCGCCGAAAGGGGATTGAACCAGCATCATACATACCAAAACGTCTAAATATGAAAAAATAATAACAAAAAATAATCTACGATCAAAAATAGGCACATGCAAAAATTTTTTATAAAAATCGGTTAATTAATTTCGAGACGGAATCGAACCTTCGACCTATAAATCCTGTTACACTACCCACTCGGCCATATGATTCTATAACCAATGTGTACAATATGGTACTAGTTTTACTTGTCTCGTTGAGCTGAGACTCATCAATACTCGTTTTTTTTCCAATTTAAGGACGCTGCATTTTTTTCCAAAAAATGTCATGAGGGAGGGGGGAGAAAATGTTTCAATTTTTCCAAGAACGGATGTGTTTGGGGAGCTTCCCACCCCAGGCTACGTCACTGTCCCAAAGGGAATTTTTAATTTTTTCTATGAGTAGGAAGATCAGACTTTATACTCATAGTCCCTTTTTGCACATTCCAGTAAAACTCATACAAGATGGACTTGTGTCAAAGGGGTGAAAAAGTAGGTGGTACCACTCAATAAATAGGTGGGTGGGTGGCACCACTCACCACCTAGGGTGAGTGGGTGGTGCCACCTTTTCGCTCCTTGCTTGTGCCCCTAAAATCTAGATTAAAAACGTTGTATAAACATTTTTTAGCCCGATATGGAGGAGCAGTACATTTTATGACCCCAGAAGCCTATCGACGAAAAAACCTCATAATTTTTATAATGTTTATAATATTTGTTTTCATATTTGGTGTTTCATTTTGGTTATGTATGAACAACAAAACTGGCCCAAATATAATGGCACCACTGATATTTGGAGAATTTTTGGGATTTACTATTATTGCTGGATCAGTTAGTTTTTGTTATAAAACTTCTACTGATCCGAATAATCCAACCAAATAAAAGTAAATAGATTATAATTTTTTGTCTCAATTTGTATATATTGTAAATTTATTTTAAAATAAATATTTTATCATAATAGACAAGTGGTACTATGAAACCGTTATCTAGATAACAGCATATGTTATCGATGATACCTGTCACATGTGAACCCGCCCCTCGGGGCTTTAGTGGCCGGGATCCTCGGCCCAAGGACTGGACTTTGGGCCAACTAGGGGGCCAGGGCCTATATCATGGAAAACTGATTTGTTCGTATTCAGCATACATTCTTGCCTAATACTGAAAATTTTTTTATCGAAAACGAATTTATAGATCGAGATTTAGGAAAGTTAAGGTGTCCGGTTTTTCTTGGTACACCCTCTCCTTTATGAATACCACTTTATTTATTTAATAATATGTAAGCATAAAAATATACACAGGTATACTAGGCCCAAGCTTACTGAATTTATTTTCTCTCAAAAATTTATTCAATTTATTTTCCCCAACCACAAATATAGCCTGGAGGGCATCCATCAGCCCAACCATCAGATCCACTACACCCGATGCATCTATTGCACGAGCCGCGACAATAACCGAACACTGTTGTAACTGTAATTAAAACCAAAACAAGAAGCATGTAGAGCTTTATGATATTCATTTTTCTATAAAATTGGCATCAATTTTTTTTCCTGAAAACTTGGAACTTATGCACATAACCCTCCCCCCCCCCTCACACACGCCGTGTGTAGGGGGGGGGGGGTCAAAGTGCACTAAATTGTGTGCACTTTAACCCCGAAAACTTTACACACCTTTAAATTGAATTTAGTGGAGTACAAGGAATAAGAATATGACTGTTAAATCTATGGGTACACTCGACCTTTTATATCATTATTTTTCCTCTAGTTCATTACAACATATGTGAAAATACTTTTTTACTCTATTGTTTTTAAATTAAAAATTTTTCGGTTTACTGCGAGTATAAGATTTTTTCTAATTGTACAAGTGGTATGATTTTACAATCAATTGTTTTTAACTCGATCATTGTTGGAACACCCTTCAAACTACAGGGTGTCCCAAATAAACTGACGCATATCGAATATCAAACAAATTGCTGAATATTTATCTGAAAATATTTGTTTGTGAGGTAGTTTCATGCGGGGAATCAAATGAGCGCATTTTCGACGTATGAAAAGTTTACCTGATCCTGATTCAGGCAATTTTCACTCAATATATAACAATGTACCCGCATATAACAACCTTCTATGATTCAGGGGCAAAGTAGCTGTTTTGGAATTTTGTCTTAAAGTCATTTTATTGGGATAATTTTATGAGTCAGGGAAGCGTTTTCAAGATTCAGCAATGCCCACAATCGATTCCTCGCATAAATTATCCTAGTAAAATGATTTATATACAAAAATCCAAATAGCTACCTGCCTTGAGTCATAGAAGGTTGTTATATATTGTAGTGATGCCCAATGTGATAATGATAAAAAAGTGTGATAAGTGATAAGATAACGCAAAGTGATAACAGTGATAACGATTTTTGTGATAACAATATCACATGTGATAAC
>JAQGBS010003065.1:0-12063 GCA_034698545.1 Acrobeloides obliquus
TGGGAAGAATCGACGACGAGCCACGACCAATATCGAAGCGGACCGGGCACATCCCAATTTCAATGCAAGAAATCAGAACGCGAGAGAAAGCCACATGGTTGAGAGATAAAAGAAAATATTGCTAATGCAACATGACTGCAGAGAACTCGACAAACTATAGGACAACAACAAAACACTGCAAAATGTTCGTGTCATGTTTAGAATCGGCAGTGATGAAAATTTTTTTTGAAGAATAAAATAGCTGAAAGGAAATAACATTTGAGAGTCACTAGAGTTATATACAGGACGAGTCCCCCATATGAGCATTAACAATATGCACAATATTTCGCATGATTACAAAAATTTGCATTTATTAAAAAAAAAGAATAATTTATCAACAATCAAACAACTACAGAGTGAACAAAAAACAAACAACTGTACTTTTGCGTTTTTTGGTGAAAAATTTTCAAAATTTTTTTTCAAAAATCACCTATAAGGGGTATTTTCATGCGAGAAATCGATTGCACGCATCGAAACCAATTGAAAACACTTCACAGACCGTGAAATATCACATTTTCGTATTTTTTAAAATTAATTTTTTTGAACATTTCATAGTATGGGATGCGTTTTCAATGTTTTCGATGCGTGCAATCGATTTGTAGCACGAAAATACCCCTTATAGGTGATTTTTGAAAAAATTTTTTTGAAAAATTTCGCCAAAAAACCCAAAAGTACGATTTTTAGCTCACTCTGTAAAGAGAACAAGTATTAGATATTTTATTGCTGAATTCTTAATCGATGTACTTTAACAACATGATTATCACTCGCTGATGCAAGTTCTATTTTTATATTACTGTTCTGGGGAATTTCACTTTTCCATTCGCCAATACATGGTCGGAATCTGAAAAAATTGTATTTCAATAAAGATTTCTCTACATTCTCTACATAGAATTTTAGACTATATAAAAATTTAATTAGGCTTATGTTGAAACAAAACTTTTTTCTTACCTTAATCGCTTAACAGTTAGTGAATGTGCTTCACTTTTATCAAGTTGACATAGAATTACAAAAGTTGAAGAAGCCAAGTTAGTCGGTGTCCAACGATAGATAGAAATACATCCATTTTCTAGACCACTAGCAAATAAATAATCACTAAAAACGAAAATTTATAACAAATTAGTCAAATTCGAACATGCCCATTGGAAAACCTATACGGTGCAAAATCGACAGCTGTAACAGAATCTTCGGTTGATACAACTCCTCTATTCGAGATTTCATTAGATGCTTCCAAATGCCACGCAGCTATTATCTTGTCTCTAGATGCAGTCAAAAAATATTCTGAATCATAGCTCCACGAACAAGCCCAAATAATCCTCGAATGTATTCCAGTTTGTTTATTCGATCTGATCAATAGCTCAAACGAGTAATCTATAAAGACATTTTATTTGATAATTTAGCAAGAGACCTATTAAGAGTTAGAAAACCGATAGAATAGATCGGTTTCGACTTTTTTTGGTTTTTCAAAACATCGGTTTTCTTCGGCTTTTGACTCCTAAATTTTTTATCGAAAAATGGTCGATTTTGGGTGATTCATTATTATCATTTAGAGCAAATATTACGTTAAAAAATGTTTTTATAGTTTTTTTAAAGAAATCCAAGGGAAAATTATGAAAATTCTCAAATTTTCACTCAAAATGAACATAAAAAATTTCTTTCGGTTTTTTTCGACTTTTTTCATCCTCGATTTTTCGTCAAACGGTTTCGACTTTTTCGGTTACGGTTTTGGTTTCCTAACTCTATGACCTACCATCAGTGCTCGTTTTGATGAAGACTGACCAAGTTCTATCCCTTGAAACACTTAATAAATACTTGTCGTTCGGCGAGAATTCCAATTGAGTTACGGTCAATGAATGGGATTTCAACGAATGACGCATTTCCCAGGATTTTGTATCCCAAAGTAGGATTGTTGCTTGATCTTCACGACTAGCCTTAAATAGCAAAGAATTAAATTAAGTAACTATGGTTTGTAGTTACTTTAGAAGCTGTAGCAAGAATCGTGCCTTCATGATTAGACGCGACAGAATAGACTTCAAATCCATGACCATAGAGCTTGTGGATTTCGGGCCACAGAGTGCTTTGTGCAAGATGATCTTCCATTGGAGGTTCTAAAAAAAGTATTGTCAATTCGATTCAGTGACGTAACCAGAAATTTTAGAAACGGAGGGCACATCATCTTGGTCCCTCAAGATGATTTTTTCCGCAATTTTTCAAAATTTTCATGAAAATCCCCTTGGTCCTCAAAGTGATTTTTTTGAATTTTTTGTTAGAAATCATTAATAAAAATTAAAAAGTCAGTGCCACAGGATAAAAATTTTTTGAAAATGCTTGTTTTTAACCTTAAAATGTTCAGAAAATTACGATTTTTGATGAAAAATTGATCAATTTTGGTCATATTTGATGAAAAATTCATTTTTTGCTCACCTTTCAAATCGTTTGGCTTGACTAAGAATTGGGCAACGTTTTCATCATTTTCATTAATCTTCAAGGAACCAAATTCATCAGTAAGATTATTCTTCTCCTCCGCATTATCATCACTACCCATAATGGCCTTGTTGGATAGGCCCAAGGCCGGTACATTGGCAGCAAAAGAAAGGTGAAGACTATTCAAATCAGAGCCAAATATCTTAAAAAACAAGCATAACTTGAGAAAAATTCAACATACCTTTTCACGGTCATAACCAGAAATATTAGCAAAGCTATTAATAAAAGTGATCGGTGATTGAAAAACGCGGAAAATTTTCTCTTCTGCTCCAGACACAAAACAAGTGCTTAAAAAGAAATTCAAAATTTTATACAGGGTGTTCCAAGGGGGAAGTAAAAAAACCTGCGCCGATTTTTTCAATTTAAAAAATGTGGTCTGAGCGATTTTGGGACCCGGAAATTTTTTTTCTAAAAATGACATTTCTAGAGATAATTTTACACTGAAAATCGATTGCGTGGATTTCCGAGGCTTGAAAATGCTTCCCTGACCCTGATTCAGGGTAGTATATTGACGCGAAATTGAAAATTTTTCGGGTCCCAAAATCACCAAAAATTGCTCAGATGGTATTTTTTTGAAACACCCTATAAAAAAAATTACCTTGAAACTGTAGAAAGGCAATTCAGAACGTGTCCATGCACCTGAGGTCTTGCGATCTCGGCATAACCACCCTAAATTTAGAGAAGTTAACTAGTCGGAAGCTATTTCAGGGATGCCAATAAGTCCTTATTAATCAGATTTGCCCTTACTTTAAGAGGCCAAATTTTATTAGAAAATCTTATTTTTTTACCTATTTTGTAAAAAATGTCCTTTTTTCATTATCCCTGACTTGGCATCCCTGATCTATTTGCAAACCTCTTTCCATGGTGCAAATATCCGAGTAGTTTGATCGAAGCTGGACGAAATTAAATAACTGCCAGTGGGGTCCCAATCGATATCAGTTACACTATCGAAATGGCCGCTAACCGAGAACAATTCTGGGATTGCAGCCCCTTCATTCTAAAAAACGACTATAAACATATAATAACCACACACACTACTACTTCTAAGGCAATAGACCATAAATGAAGACTTCCAAAAAATGAGTGGTATAGAACTCGAGATCCATCCGGTGAAAATACAGCATCATAGAATCCAACAGCCTGTCCTCCAATTTCACCCATGCGAAGCTAAAAAACAACTGTACCATCAAATACATACAATTCTCAGTGCCATAGCCAGGATTTTTTCCAGAAGGAGGTAATTTTTGTGGCCCCAAAAACAAAAGGAGAGGTTCTTGTTTTTTCGGTTTTTTCCAAAAATTTTCGAAATAAGGGTCCCCCGGAACTTTTTTTTGAGAGATGCTTGTTTTTCAAAAAAAGTGAAGTTCGTTCCTAGTGCCTTGTACTTTAGGTACTTTTGCCTATCTTTAGTAGTTACCTACGGCACTGACAATTCCCTTACTTTCGGATACCAAATTCCTTTGCCACCGTCACTGGGTTCCCATAAAATAACATTTTTATCCATAGATGACGAAAGGAGGTAATTTAAAGTGGGGTGCCATCTCACAGAATGCACCCATCCAGCATGCCCAGCAAGAAGAGCATCTACTGTTACACTAATAGAAATTTCTCCTAAAAGACCAAATAAAGGCACTCATCTAGATTAACAGTCACTTTTAATTTTACTACTTTGTTGGTCGCTGAACTCTATATTTTTACTTGTTTTTTGTCCATATTAAATTTGTGTTAAGACGATATTCCCTATTAGAGTTAGGAAACCAATAGAAAATGGATCGGTTTCGGTTTTTCTCAAACGGTTTTGGTTTCGACTTTTTTTCGATTTTTCCAAAGTGATGGTTTCGGTTTTTTACACCAAATTTTTTATAAAAATGGTCGATTTGTTCAAAATTTGAATAAATATGTTTAAACATTTTTTTATAGTTTTTTTTTAAAGAAATTCGACGAAAAAATATGAAAATTTTCGAATGTGAATAAAAATTTTCTTTCGGTTTTTGATCGATCAGTTTCTACTTTTTTCGCTTTTTCAAAAGTGTCGGTTTCGACTTCCTAACTCTAGTATATAAGATATGAGAAATATTTTACGGAATAAGCAACGGTATATGCAAGTTTAAAAAATCCCAGTAAAAATTTCAAGTTCAACGATCAACAAATGAATAAAATTAAAAGGTGACCGTTAATCTAAATGAGTACCGAATATACATAGAAAAGGAGATTCTCCAATTACCTCGTGGTGTTTGAATATTAAAGAAAGAGGAGCGAAAACTCAGTTCTTCTTTAGAGGCATCATTTGATTCTGAAAAGTTGTCATGAAAACGAGTAAGTGCAGAATTTTTTTAATACGAAAACCACATCCTTATTAATATCCACATTTCTACTTTTTATAACAGGACAAACCTTGCTGAAATCTAAATAATGTTATAACATCATCAGCAGCACTACATAAAAAGAATTCTATCTCCTCGAATTGTTCCTTTGATCCTAAAAACATGACAAAAAAGATATGGTTGAAATAATCATACTTCTAAAAGCTAAATCGCGTATCCATCCATTTGGGCGAGGTAAGGTTATACAATTTTGAAAATCACTTTCGGGATCCTATAAAAACAGATCATCAATCACAACTTAAAAGTAGGCAACACAGTTTAAAAATCTACCAGAGAAGATTTCAATAAAATTAATATTATAATTCTTCCTTTACAGGATGAGCAAAAAAATCGTACTTTTGCGTTTTTAATAAAAATTTTGAAAATTTTTTGCTAAAAACGCAAAAGTACGGTTTTTTTGCTCATCCTGTAATAAAAATTCAAACAACCAACTTACTGTATTTGCTTTATAAAACATTCGAATAGTACCATTAGACAAGCCAATAGCTAGCAATAATCCCTTTTCAAGTTCTATTAAGTCACAGCTTAAAATCAAGGAACCATGCACTTTTAATGAATGAACTTTCATTTCATTGTGCTCATTCCAAATAGTCCAAGAAAAAGTTTCATTCTGTGCGCAACCAATAAAAATGTTGTCCTCATTTGATTCATTATGTAATGAATAACCAAAACAATAGGTTACAGGATCTTGGGATGTAGTTGGCACTATAAAGGAAATCAAATCGCATCTTGGGAGGTTTTTTGATTTTTTGAAGGGATTTTTGTTAAGGACAGTTATTGAAAAATTTGTAGCCCAGATTCCCAAGAACATTTTGGTATATTGGGTTTGGTGTGTTTTTAAGGGACTCTTATGTTTTTAGGCCCTAGCGAAATTTTTTCTGGATACGCTACTGGACCACCTTTTCACCTCTAACCCCATAATACATACCTTTTTGAGCTAAGCTGACATCGTATTTACGGGTGTCCAGTCGTTTTTTTAATTTCCATAAGGACAAGGCACCACTTGCATCCGCAGAAATCACAAATTCATCTGAATGGGATTTTTTACACACGAAAAAACAATTGGGGCTATTCAATTCTGGGGGTCCTAATGATGTAAAAATTTTTTCGAAACATGAACCCTTTAGCGTAATTTTTAACGAGGAATCTAAAAAACGCACTACCGAAGCGTAAAAACACTTTCCTGACTCTGTTTCGAGCATAGTTTAATAGTATAAATGTGATTCTTGCTCAAAATGTGGCCGTAAAAAGGACCGTTGGGATAAGAGAACGTCGATGTAATTAGTGAGGTGCAAGGATACAACGCTGTGATCTAGCTCAAAGATTATAGAAAACTTAGATTCTTTTAAAGAATTTTTAAATTTTTTTCACGTCATGGGGCCCCCAGACTTGAATAGCCCCAAACAATTTCCTACCTGATTCAAATAACCCTTTAACAAATTTAAGACAAGTTATCGGAGAACAATGAGCAGCAACCGTTTGTAGAGAATAAGAATGCCCTCCTTCCTAAAAACTAAAATTTCGCTATCCCATCAAAGAAAACCTCATGTTTCACAAGAGAATAATCATTCAAAATTGCGTATATTATAATCCCGCTATTCTTCGACCAATCAAGAACATTCGGCCGTCTAGAACAACCACCCGAAATAAATGCACTTTCACAAGATATCATTCTAGAAGTACCATGCGTTCAAGATGAATATAGCAACTTCTAAAAATTCATATCTCCACGACCATAAATCAGATTTTGGAGTTTTTTAGGAATATTATTGAAAAAGATTTTAAATTCTAGTTTTTAGAAAATACAAAAAGAGCTAATTTTTTAAAATTTTTGCTCTAAAAATTCGAATTTAAAATCTTTTCCTAAAAATATTCCATTACGGTGGCTATCACATGAGCCATCGGGCGACTAAAATGAAATTCGATTTTTGGCAATTTTTTAAAATTGCATAAAAATCAAAATTTCGATTTTAGGTTACCTTAAATCGAAAAAATTCTTTCAGACTCCGTGCCAAAAAAACCCTCGGATACAAAAAATCAGCCAATTTGAATTTTTGATAGGATAAAAATGCTCCGATTTTCTGTATATGCTCTAGAAAGGACACCTTACAGATCAAAACTTAAAAATTCCTTCATATTTGTGTTCTACGTGGCCAAAAACACCTGAATACAAAAAATCAGCCAATTTAAACATAAACTGTAGAGAAAAAACTGGGTAAAAACTTAAAAGGGGTTAATTTTGAAGTAACTATTTTTTAGTGTTTTTGCTCTAAAAACTCGAATTTAAAATCTTTTTCAATAAAATTTTTTACTAAAAAAACTCCCAGATCCCGTCTTATCTAACATGAGGTCGAATCAAAATTGGATTTATGGTTGTGGAGATATGAATTTTTAGAAGTTGCTATATTCACCTTGAACGCATGGTAGTTCATCCAGCAATAAACCATAATTCAACAAAATTATTTCACGTGCTTTTACCATTCAAAAATACATAGATAAATCGATAAAAACGAAATTTATTTTTTAAAAACAAAACAACAGAAAAAATAACATTGCAATTTTTTTTAATCACTTAACGCAGTCTTCGAGCTTCACGTTCTGCTTCGAGCAATGTAAGAATATCTCCTTCACGAACTGGACCTTTCACGTTGCGAATAATTGAACGGTTTGTATCATCAATAAATTCAACACGGACCTAAAATTTTTAATAGCAATGAGACCGAACAAATGTGTTTTCAAATTTTCAAAACCTGGATAACTTGCGTTCGAAGGGGTATTTTAATGCGATTTTTGAAAAAATGTTTTAAAAATTTTTCGCCAAAAAAACGCAAAATAATGATTTTTCAAAATTTTGGGAATGAGCCCCCCAAAATTTCGAAGCTCCTACGGCCCTGGGTGGAACCAAAACCGCAAAAATCTGAAAGACAACTTGGAACCGAATGTTTCGAACATCACTGCAACCAAAAATGGATTTATTAAAAAATTTTCGCTAATTATTAGTAAAAAAACGTCATTTTTTCTTAAGAGAAATTTAAAATTTTCTTTAAAAGTAAATTTTTCTTAAAAAATTTTCAGGTTTGGGAGGAGGAGCTTCCTGCGCTGTTTTCCCCATCATTAAAATGCAAGAGACAAGCTATATTTAATGCAAAATAATAAAATTTTACCTGTGTACATTGTCCCTGGGAGCCAGTGCGTCCAAGAACTTTGGTAACTTTAGCAAGTTTAATAGGCTTATCCATTTTTTAGAGAGCGTCAAGTCTTCCTAAAATGTGTTGAGAATTATAAATGTATGTATATGTTACTGGAAAATCTGATCCTATCATATTAACCCTAACAATTTTCACTTCTTAAAAATATTCTTAATCAATTTTCACTAATTGAAAACCTTTTTGGGCAATTTTTAATGCCTCAAAAATATTTATAGGAGATTTTCATTAATTTAAAAATATTTTTAAAGAGAATTTAACTATTCCAAAGCCTTTTTTGGCGATTTCACTGTACAAAATATTTTTAGATGTCTTTCACAGTCCTAAAAATATTTTTAGACGGTTTTAACTGTTCAAAAAAAATTTAGACGATTTAATTGTTCTAAAAATATTTTTAGACGTGCAAAAGTGTTTTTTTAACGATTTTAATTGGTCCAGAAGACTTTTTATGCGATTTTTATCGCTCAAAAATATTTTAATGCAATTTTTACTAGACCAAAAAACTTTTAAAATGAAAATTGCATAAAAAGTCTTGACTAATTAAAATCGTTAGAACACTTTTGCACAAGTGAAAATCGCCAAAAAAAGCTTTCGAATAATTAAATTCTCCTTAAAAAGATTTTTTGAATTAGTAAAAATATTTTTGGGGGCATTAAAAATCACCTAAAAGGCTTTCGATTAGTGAAAATTGATTAAGAATATTTTTAGGGAGTGAAAATTGTTAGGTTTAATATGATAGGATCAGATTTTACCAGAAAAATCTGATCAGTCCAGCGGAGCAGATTTTCCCGGAACATATATAAACGAATTTTGAGCACTTTGATGGAATTCGCATCACCGTTTTGCAGGGATGCCAAGTCAGAAAGAATGAAAATAAGAACATTTTTTTACAAAGGGTAAAAAATAAGATTTTCGAATAAAATTTGTTTAAAAAATAAGATTTGGCCTCTCAAATAAGGACAAATCTTATTAATAAGGACACTTGGATCCCTGCCGTTTTGGTGGATTTGCATCACAGGATTTGTATCAATGAATTTAGATTACAGGATTAAATCACAGACTTATATCACGGATTATGAAACGGTCGATTTTCTCCATTTTCCTGTGGTCAAAATCAAAAAATTCCTTCAGATTCGAGTTCCCTGTGTCGAAAAACCAACTAGTCGACAGCTCACAAGTGTTTTTAAATATTAAAAAATTAGTGTATGGACTATCGCTGGTTCATACACTAATTCGTCGCGATTTTTTGCGGCAATTATTGGGGGCCTAAATGTGCTTTAACTACCATGGCTAAAACATTTGAAAGTCTATTGAATTAGATAAGTTGTGAGTTATCATGCGAGATGTCAACTTGTGAGCTGTAGACTAGCCGAAAAACCCCTGGATACTTTTTTAGACAAAAATTCAGCCGATTTAGTCAAAATTTTGAAAGTCCAAAATTCGCATAAATCTGTGATGTAAATCCTACTTTTGAACGATTGTGATGTGAATTCGATCCTAGTGCCGAATTTTGCAACAAATAAAATAGAATTCAACTTCTAAGAAAAGAATTGCAAATAACTTCAACAAATTTAAACAACTTCCATAGTTCATTTTCCTAAATTCTTGATGAATCGACAAATCTCAAATAATCTTTTCAATATCTTAACTACTATAAAATTCTTGTAAGGATCTTTTGATTGTTTAAAAAAATCCCGTCCGTTTGTGAAAAACTGCGGTTGGTATGCGAAATATATAAAGCGCTTGTATTCGTGTGTACAGTCGATCTTTTTATGGTGATCTCCAAAAAGTGCAGTGCTTATACCACGTGTTAGGAGTGGTGAAAGAAGAAAAATGAGTGGTCATGGGTCCACCCCCTAGAGATAATTTTTTACAGGGGGTACCCTCCTATTCCCTATGGCCCAAACACCGGAATCAAAGCAAGGAAAACTCGGAAAATGTTTGTCTAAAATTTTCGTGTCAATAATTAAACCATATTGATACTCAGGCAAACAAAATCAATGAAAATGGTCGCTCCATTCACTGAGCATTTTCTTGCGTTTAGCATTGGTTTGCAATGCAAATCTTGATTTTAATCGAAAATATTGATCATTTGCCAGGTCTGGATCGAGGGGTTTTCGATATTTCGACGATTGTCAATTTTAGATGCGTTTGAAAATAACGATGTTTTTTGTCGATTTTCATGGAAATTTCTAGGCACTAGGAACGTATCTAATTTACCAATTTACAAAGGATCTTATTTACGAATTTAATTTACGAGTTTAATTTACAAGAATCTTATTTACGGAATATAATTTACAAATCGCCATAACTCGGTCAGGTTGAGCTCGGAGCGGCTCAAATCGCTCGGAAACGTGTTTTTTGACCGCGAAAATCCCCTAGAACTTAAAATCAGCAAAATTTAACGTTTCTGATATAACTTTTCAAATTCGTAAATAAGATTCCGTAAACTAGTTCCGTGTAAATTAGGATCGGAACCTAATTTACAGTAAGGTAAATTCGTTCCTAGTGCCAATCTCTACATATTTAGGGATTTTTTAGTAATTAATTAAATTCCACTCGGCCTTGTGTCGCGCGGTCAGCACTTGCGGCATCGCAGACTGTCATGCGACGCAACTATAAACGATATGGGAAAATTGTTCGCACTACAAACGTAATTGCTCTGCGACGCGTCGCGACGGAAGTATAAATCCTGCCTAACAAGTTTCGTAGAATTTCAAAAAACATGTTTTAAAAATTGTTGCTGATATCTCCTCAGATCCTCTAGTTTCACGTAAAAATCTTATTGTGGAAGCATAGTTCTCTTGGTACGCCGCCGGACCGTCCGATCTTGCAAGTTAAGCAACGTTAGGCCCGGAGCGTCTAGTTTGATTTCCGAAGCCTTGAGCATGTGGAATCCCCTGGCTCCAGAGCGTTAGGCATGCACAAAAGCCCCAGTAATTTGGGAGTAACTCCTGTTGTAGACTGCGCACCCCTCCTGAAAATGAATAGTAAAAAAGAGGCAGGAAAAAAATGCTCATAAAATACTTTTATCATCTCTTCATATCTGAGTTGAAAACAATAAAACGATACTATAAAAAAATACATGATTTTTAAAGTTTTTTTTTAAATTTTCGAAATACAATTATAGTGCATCATTGTTGTTTAGATGAATTATATTTGGTCATGGATTCCTTCTAGTAAGATGTGATTGTTCAGGCATATCATTCACAGATGCTCGTCGTCTCGTACTATATTCATCAAATAGTGCATTCTTACTGGGATTCAAAATAAAAAATGAAAATATGGCTAGTAATAATGCTTGACATATGTATGCAAAGTTGGCAAGAACTAAATATGTATAATGTTAGCTAATTAATAGAAACTGAAAGTCAACCCCCCCCCCGTGGGAGGTGTACATTTTATTTGTAGTTAGCGAGCTGGTATAGGTATCGTTTTTGACTCTCTCACTATCCCTTCACGGTGGAGTAAAATGTGCAAAAAATTGAGACACCCAAAAAACGTGATAAATCGCTTCTTCGCGATGCTAATAACATGATTACAGAAAAGCGATTCATAAACGATTTTTAATTTTTAAAAACATTTCTAACAAGGGACATGTACGAAGTGACGTTTGAATTTTTCAAAAAGACCTATATATGTTCTACAGAGTTTAAATTATCGTTCTAGCAGAAATTTTTTTGCGAAAAATCGAGTTTTTATTTTTTTTATGTCCTTCGAAGTTTTGAATTTCAAACGGAAAAATAACTCTTCAACGAATCTGTCATATTATGTAATCGACTTTTCGAAGCCTGAAATCACAGAAAAATAAAACTGCTTTCTTCTAATGAGATAATTACACTGTGATCGAGATTCTGACGTGTTTAGTGCACCAGGTTCTATAGCACCATAACGCAGCAAAGTGTCAAATAAAACTTTAGGTGCAGTAAATATGGCCTGAGTAATATTAACCA
>JAQGBS010003066.1:0-12063 GCA_034698545.1 Acrobeloides obliquus
CGTATGTGAACAATATGACGAGAATAGCGAGATCTGCATCGACTTTGATCGGAGTGATTTTATATATTCCGATAACAATAAAGTTGCGCAAAGTAAAAATTAATAATGTTTATAAGATAGTTTGAGATGGGAAGCGTTGTTCATAAGATTTCCGAATCTATGACAATCTAAGGAGTTCCTAGAAATTCAAGAGAATCATAGAAAATCTCAGAAATCCTCGAACATTAAGAAGTTCAAAAAATAATTCTAAAAATTCAAGAAAATCAATGCAATGCGCTTAATTTAGACGCCTGCACGATAAGCGGGCTTTATACTCCCGTCGCGTCGCGCGACGTCGCAGAGCAATTTACGTTATAGTGCGAACAATTTTTCTTATGTCGTTTATAGTTGCGTCGCACGTCGCACAAAGCGTCGTGCGACAGCTTGCGACGTCGCAAGTGCTGACCACGCGACGCAACACAAGGCCGAGTGGCAAAAGAGAATCAAGAAGTAGTATACATCTTGTAGTAGCCATTTTATTGTAAGATCTCCTTTATAGGTACAAAGAGCCTCCGGAGACTACTCAAAGCTAAATACCAAACAGCGAAAAAAGATGTTGCGATTTAACATAATTGCAAGTTTTTTGGTTTTAAACGAACTAGTATTGTTGGTGATACCAGATATAATTCTTATGTTGTGGCCGGCAATCTCAATTAGTTCCTGGTTGTACTACCTCACTGTTTTAAAAGGTTGAGTTTTGTTATATAGGCAAAGTTTTGACGAAAATTTTAGGCTTTTTCAATTCATGCATCGTTGTGGTAATTCAAAAAGAGATTAGAACGCGAATTTATAACATCATTCGAGGAAAGTTGAAAGTGCATAATAGCGGAACTCATTGGGCTAATCATGCTCATAAATATTAGCAGCCATAAATTAAGGGGCCATTCACATATCACGTGATCAATTTCAAAATGTTGAGAACGTTTTAACTTTTTTTCCTGAAGGAATTTCAAAAACTTTTCTTTGCAGACCCCCCCCCTAAACCATACCCCATTTTAGGGGGGTCTGCAAAGAAAAGTTTTCGAAATTCCTTCAGAAAAAAAGTTAGAACGTTTTTAACATTCCGAAATTGATCACGTGATATGTGAATGACCCCTAAGTTTGAAAATAGGTGAAGGGAAATAGCATGTGCTTTAATCATTTAATTTTATTGTTGTATTTTGGTTATTTATCCTGATCGAATTATTTTGTAGTCTCAAGAGCGGAAATCTTAGTCTCTTCATGTTATGATCATAGTTGTAATAACCGGTCTGTAGTTTATTTTTCTCTAATAAAATTGATAGTTCTGATAACCCGCAAAAGAATTCTTGACAGGATACATACAGATATACTAGCAAAAATAAATTTCACGCAGACCTTCGGGCTACGTACCTTTTAACCCGCTTGAAGAGCTAACTAAAAAACTTTGAAGTTGATAGTCAAAAAATGAGGCAAAAACAAAATGACAACCGTGCATTTATCATAAAAAAATCTATGACTTCTAAACTGATCCTTTTCTTATTTTGCCAAAAGTGGAGAAGTTCCCCTTACACGTGCATTTATTATAAAAAAATTTGAGTGATAAATTTTTGCTTGGTCACAATCTTTTATAGGCTAATGCATTCCTGCGTGGTCTTTGATTTTTCCTGCTGAACTTTTGGAGCCAAGTAGCAGCCCTTTATCCATGCCAACGTTAAGTCTTTGAACGATTCTTACCCCAACAGCCCTCTTTAGGGCCACATTCAAAACAAGAATTACGTGCTTAATCTAAATAATTCAAAAATTTTCTTGTTTTCTTTTGGTAAAATAAGAAAAGAACCATTTTAGAAATCGTAGATTTTTTATGATAAATGCACGTGTAAAGGGAACTTTCTCCAAATGTTTTTGTAAAAAATAGAAATTCAGAATATTAAATGTAGGAGTTCATTATTATTATCATCATCATAATCTGTTGAATCCACTAAAAGACCCAACAGAAATGAACAACAAATAATATGAATTAATGAGAAAATTTCAAACTAAAGATATAAAAACGATTGAGCAAAAACGAGTGAGAAGTTCCATGTGTTTTAGCTCGATCGTTTGTAGATCAGTTGTGTTTTAGACCTTGTAAATCAGTTCCATTCGTTTTGGCTTGATGCCTATAGTTTGAAATTTTCTCATTAATTCATATTAAATATTGTTCATCTCTGTTGGGTCATTAAGCGGATTCAACAGATTTTGGCAATAAATGAGTTTCTACATTTAATTATGTTGAATTTCTATTTTCCAACAGTTTCTATGCCATTTAAATTGATAATATTTTTATATAATTGTAAAATATTATATGGTTTGTTTCAACCCTTTTAGTAACCTCTCAACAATATTCGTTTAGTTTACGCACAGACCTGTGCCGACTCGTATCAGGGATGTTTTTCGGACAGTACTACGAAACCTCTTCTAGATGGCCCTACTTATACTTTGTCCACCAACGACCCATCATCTTGTGCTATGAAATGTTATACGGGAGGATATGAAGTAGCTGGTATGAAGTTAAAGATAGTCTGTTTCACATAGAGTTAAAAAGGGCTAGAAAGAAGTTTTTATAGACTTCTTTTATGATGAGATCTTATAGATTATACATGATGTAGTGTAATATTGTTGAATTAAGGCCTCGAATCCGGAACTACATGTATTTGCGGAAGTAGTAGTGTGGATCAAGTATACATTGCCAGTAGGGCTATAGATGGATGCCAATGCAATCAAGCTTGTCCGGGCACTCCGTCTTTAAATTGTGGTGGCACCGATACGTCGATCTTACCCATGAATCTTTATACTGCAGCAGTCTTATGTAAGGAGTATACATGGGCAGCACCCCAGGTGGAATTTTCAAAAAAACCCACAACCCTCATTTGGTCCCCCTCCCGGTGGGGTCGAAAAATTATAACTTCTCCCCCTTCAGTCTGAATGGGGAAAAGCTATATAGAGCGACAACTGCACTAATGTCCAAAAGCGATCATTTTTAGATTGTAGTGGTGCAAGTCAAATCAATACGTCTACATGCGTTACAACTACTACCGTAGCTACAACTACTACCGCAACTACAACTACTACCGCGACTACAAGTCCTACTACAACACTTACTTCAACTACTAGTGCTACCACAATGACTACAACCTCGAACACGATTACCATCACTTCGCCCCTTTCTACCACAACAACACCTTGCTGTAGCCAGTGGTCGTCGTGGAGCACTACATCTTGCACAAGCACATGCGGAGCATGCGGATCTTGGACTAAAACAAGAACTTGTTTAACCGGGTCGACTTGTCCTTGCACGTAAAATCTTCTTTTCATATGTTATAATTTATTTTCAGAGGTCCTTTAACCATCACAGAACCTTGCAATCTATCGCCTTGTGCATATCCCAATCTTTCGTGTTGTAACAGTTTCGTTCCGACGTTGAAAAACAATCAAATTATGTGCTCGAATGGAACATTTCCTACCCAAGAGGAGGCTATGAATTTATGTCCAGTCAATCCTAGTTGTTGTCCAATAGGAGGGCTATGGTCAAGCTGGAGTTCAATCGGGGACTGTAGTGACACATGTGGTGGATTTGGGTTTGGAACCTATAGTAGATCATGTTTGATTCCAGGCTGCTCATGCAGGTAAGAACGACGCACATAGTATAACTTTTTCAAATTTCATACCATCATGTGCTATAAACTTTTAAAAAAGCAACTATGTATAGGTACACAAGTAGGAGGGGGAACAACGACCTCTCCAATACGACATGTTTTTTACCGTACACGAAGCCCTCTCGAAAAATGTTTTTAATTTTTGGGCCCAATACAACGAAATAGGGGGGACAGTCCCTTACCCCTTATGCACTTATGCAACCATGCCATAAGAGCATGAGAAGCGTCTCGCCGTATCCTATCAAATATCCAATTTTAGTGGCGCTTCAACCAAAACAGATCGCTGCAATTTGAAACCATGCTCGTATCCACGTTCTTCATGTGCAACTGGTTATAAAGCTGGATTCGTTTCAAACAACATTCTATGTGTTACCACTACACCTATTCTAACCACTACAGCCGCTCCAAATCCAACAATTCCGCCATCGTGCTGCCCAGCAGGTGGCTATTGGTCATCGTGGAGCTCATGGTCGAGTTGCACGGATTCTTGTGGATCATGCGGCTCAATGTCTAGGACGAGAAGTTGCTTGTCAAGTTCATATGGATGCCCTTGTGATACGTAGGAAAAATAAATCAGGGATAATAGATTTGATCATTTTTAGCTCGTCGACGACAGATTCTCAAACATGTAATAAAAAACCTTGTGCATTTCCAAGAAAATCTTGCTGTACTTCGTTAACTTCTGGCCTACTTGAATGTGCCTAATTTATTTTAAGTTGAATTAAAAATAAAAAAGTTCTATGTGTTGTTGGCACATGGTCGCTAAATTATAGTCTAGAATTATTACTTTATATTGTACACAAATACTAATATGACAATAAACCTATTTGTAAATTGAAGCATTTTCAATGTTCGGTAATACGCGAAAACGATTTTTCACATTGTTCCTCCTCTTTAGACTTATTTTGAAATTTTTCTGTTTGGTCCAAGCAATAAAAAAACTCGTTGGGCCACTCTAAATAATATTTTTTGTTTTTTTGTAGTATTTAAAAAATCGAGGGAATCGATTGCGCACATTTCTGGTACTAGTTTTAAGAAACCCACTTGAATTTTTTCGAATTTTTAAAAAATGGTAGTCCTGGGCTATTTTTTGCGTAGAATCAAAAATCACACTCAAAAATTGTGAAACAGCTTGGTCATTTTCCCGCCAAAATAGGGTCAAAAGAAGCATTTTCATGCTTATGGAATTTTGGGTGAAATAAAGGTCAGTTCCTTGTAGTATAAAACCCGGGGACCCCTGGAAACTTCGGGGTTTAACACATGTAGATAATTTTAGATTAGCGAAATTTGATGTTATCATAGTCAATATTTCTCTTTTTTGTGGTGAAATTACTAATCAAAAATGTAGTAATGGCAAGTGTCCATTAATGAGGTTCGTTTTTTCTTTGAAATTTTCTAGTAAATACATATTCTACAGTTTTTAAATTTCGTTTTTGACATCCAGAATTATTAGTTACCATAAAGGGTACTAGAACTTTTGGCAACGATTTGCTCGTTGCTACAAGCTAGTCATCAAAAGCTATAGTACCGCGTTACCAAAAGCTCTAGCACCCCATAAAGGTACTAGAGAATTTTGGAGAATCCTAAAAGGTCCTAGAAACACTAAAAAGTCATGGGATCAAATAATGGATTCTAGAGATTCCTAAAGAACATCAGTAGTCGATACAAGTCTTTATTCCTGGAAACTTATCGCTTTAATAGGTATAACTAAAGGTCCCACACCACGCCTAATAGTTGCAAAAAAAGTTGGCATCAAATTTATTGTTTCACCCCATCGACGTTATTGCAAATCAGATAAATGTTTTTGTAAAAAATAGAAATTCAAAATAATTAAATGTAGGAATTCATTATTATTATCATCATCATAATCTGTTGAATCCGCTTAAAGACCCATCAGAAATGAACAATAAATAATATGAATTAATGAGAAACTTTCAAACTAAAGATATAAAAACGATTGAGCAAACATCAATGGAACTGATCTATAACGTTTTTTACAGAAAGACTTAATAAAAATACCGGCTACATGGCAAAGTGCAAGTGAAGCTACTGCACGCATAAGGTCGAGGGTTCAATCCCGCGCGGAGCCATTTATTTTTGTAATGCTCAAAATCGATAAAAAAATTTTGCCTAGGGATATTTTTATCCCTAAAACACTAATTTGATGTTTTTATTACTTCAAAACCTCTGGAAATACGATTTAAAAAAATTTTTATGCAAATTTAGGCGTTTTTGTAAAAATTGAAAACATTCATTTTTCGGAGGTTTTGGATTAATAAAAACATCAAATTTGTGTTTTTGAGCTAAAAATACTCCTAGGCAAAATTTTTTATCAATTTTGGACACTGCAAAAAGAAATGGCTCCGCGTGGGATTGAACGCTCGACCTTATGCGTGCAGTTGACGCCACTTCGCACTTTGTTATGTAACCGGCACTTTTTTAAATCTCTCTGTGAAAAACGTTATACATGGTGCAAAACACAAGGGGTGCAAAAGTCCTCGCGTAAGGAGTGGTATATCCTCTCCTAAGAGAGAGGATATACCACCCCTTACGCAAAAAAGGGGGAAAAAGTCTCGCCAAGGGGGCAAAAGTTCTCTCTAGGAATAATGGTTGTCATAGAGCTATCTGGCGCTATAACAATCAACAAAAAAAGAGAAATTCCATGCGTTTGGGCTCGATTATTTGTAGATCAATAGTGTTGTAGACCCTATAAATCAGTTCCATTCATTTTGGCTCGATGCCTATAGTTTGAAATTTTCTCATTAATTCATATTAAATATTGTTCATCTCTGTTGAGTCATTAAGCGGATTCAACAGATTTTGGTAATAAATGAGTTCCTACATTTAATTATGTTGAATTTCTATTTTCCAACAGTTTCTATGCCATTTAAATTGATAATATTTTTATATAATTGTAAAATATTATATGGTTTGTTTCAACCCTTTTAGTAACCTCTCAACAATATTCGTTTAGTTTACGCACAGACCTGTGCCGACTCGTATCAGGGATGTTTTTCGGACAGTACTACGAAACCTCTTCTAGATGGCCCTACTTATACTTTGTCCACCAACGACCCATCATCTTGTGCTTTGAAATGTTATACGGGAGGATATGAAGTAGCTGGTATGAAGTTAAAGACTATATCTGTTTCACATAGAGTTAAAAAGGGCTAGAAAGAAGTTTTTATGGGCTTCTTTTATGATGAGATCTTATAGACTATAAGTAGAGTAGTATAATATTGTTGCTAATTAAGGTCTCGAATCCGGAACTACATGTTATTGTGGAACTAGTAGTGTGGATCAAGTATACATTGCAAGTAGGGCTATAGATGGATGCCAATGCAATCAAGCTTGCCCGGGCACTCCGTCTTTAAATTGTGGTGGCACCGATACGTCGATCTTACCCATGAATCTTTATACTGCAGCAGTTTTATGTAAGGAGCATACATGAGCAGCATCCCAGGTGGAATTTTCAAAAAAACCCACAACCCTCATTTGGTCTCCCTCCCGGTGGGGTCGAAAAGTTATAACTTCTCCCCATTCAGTCTGAATGAAGAGAAGCTATATAGAGTGACAACTGCACTTATGACCAAAAGCGATCATTTTTAGATTGTAGTGGTGCAAGTCAAATCCAAACGTCTACATGCGTTACAACTACTACCGTACCTACAACTACTACCGCGACTACAACTACTACCGCGACTACAAGTCCTACTACAACAACACTTAGTTCAACTATGACTACAACCCCGAACCCGATTACCACCACTTCGTCCCTTTCTACCACAACAACACCTTGCTGTAGCCAGTGGTCGTCGTGGAGCACTACATCTTGCACTGACACATGCGGAGCATGTGGAACTTGGACTAAAACAAGAACCTGTTTAACCGATTTGACTTGTCCTTGCACGTAAAATCATATTTTCATATGTTATATTTATTTTCAGAGGTCCTTTAACCATCACAGAACCTTGCAATATATCACCTTGTTCATATCCTAGACTTTCGTGTTGTACCAATTTTGCTCCGATACTGAAAAACAATCAAATTATATGCTCGAATGGAAATTTCCCTACACAAGAGGAGGCTATGACTTTATGTCCAGTCGATCCTAGTTGTTGCCCAGTAGGAGGGCTATGGTCAAGCTGGAGTCTAACCGGAGACTGTAGTGACACATGTGGTGGATTTGGGTTTGGAACCTATAGTAGATCGTGTCTGATTTCAAATTGCCCGTGCAGGTAAGAACAACGCACTATAACTTTTTCAAATTTCATATCATCATGCCCAAAATTCTTGGAAACGTGTCGTATCACAACGACATGATCTCATTGAAATGTCGTTTCCTAGATCAACTTTATATTTCATAAATCTGACACAAAGAGTAAAAAAACAAGTTGTATCGGGACACGTCTTCGCCTCGATACATGTTTGGACCCAATATGACGAAATAGGGAAGACAGTCTCTCACCCCCTTGTACATTTATGCAACCATGCCATAAAAGCATAAGAAAGTCTTGCCGTATCCTATTAAATATCCAATTTTAGTGGCGCTTCAACCAAAACAGATCGCTGCAATTTGCAACCATGCTCGTATCCACGTTCTTCATGTACATCTGGTTATAAAGTTGCATTCGTTTCAAACAACATTCTATGTGTTACCACTACACCTATTCTAACCACTACAACCGCTCCAAATCCAACAATTCCGCCATCGTGCTGCCCAGCAGGTGGCTATTGGTCATCGTGGAGCTCATGGTCGAGTTGCACGGATTCTTGTGGATCATGCGGCTCAATGTCTAGGACGAGAAGTTGCTTGTCAAGTTCATATGGATGCCCTTGTGATACGTAGGAAAAATAAATCAGAGATAATAAATTTGATCATTTTTTAGCTCGTCGACTACAGATTCTCAAACATGTAATAGACAACCTTGTTCATTTCCAAGAAAATCTTGTTGTACTTCGTTAACTAGTCATCTTCAATGTGCCTAATTTATTTTAAAGAACCAGTCCGGTCAGTTACAACCATATGAAAAAATGATATATTCGGAAAGACCATAAAAAATGGAGCATTTTTTGTTTTTTACGGCATGTTCTGAATCGTCATAGTTTTTGAGATAATTGTATTTGAAATTTTGAATTTGTTACAAGCTCTTCGTTGTAATAGACAAACTTTTTTGAATTTTTTGCAAAAAAATCGATTTTTCCATCAATTTTTAAATTTTCATAAAATGAACACTGTAGCAAATTTTGTAGCTTAATGAGACGAATAAAATGACACCAAAATTATCCAATTTGAACATTGTTTTGGTTATTGAAACGAAAATTTTGATTCATGTTTTCGTTTCAGTAACCCAAAACAATGTTCAAATTGAATAATTTTGGTGTCATTTTGTTCATATCATTTAGCTATAAAAAATTGCTACAATGTTCATTTATGAAAATTTAAAAAATTGATGCAAAATCGATTTTTCCGCAAAAAATTCAAAACAGTTTGTGTATTACAACGAAGAGCTTGTAACAAATTTAAAATTTCAAACGTAATTATCTCGAAAACTACAACGATTCAGAACATGACGTAAAAACAAAAAATGCTCCATTTTTCATGATCTTTCCGAATACATCATTTTTTTCATATGGTTATAACTGACTGGACTGGTCCTTTAAGTTGAATGAAAAATAAAATAGTCCTATTTGTTGCTGGCAAATGGTCGATAAATTATAGTCTAGGATTTTTATTTTATATTGTACACAAATACTAATATGACAATAAACCTATTGTAAATTGAAGCATTTTTAAGGTTTGGTAATGCGCGAAAACGAATTTTCACATTGACCCTCCCCCTAGAGTAATTTGAATTTTTTTTGCTTGGTCCAAACAACTCCCAGATGGATATCGGATTTATGAAATCCTTTAATATTTCCTTACTATGAGTTGTGAAATTCAATATGCCCAAATTGAAACGTTTTCCGCTGTGTGAAGAAACATACATAGAAGCTTGGTTGGAATCTAATGGAGGCAGCGGTGGGATTTTGTCGCAATAGGTTCTAGAAATCTCAAAAGTCCAAAAATTCAGAAAATCTTTCAAATCACGAAAATCTTAAACATTCAGAATATTCTAAAAATCCTGAAAGTTCTTAAAGCCAAGATTTTAAAATAATCCAATCCCCGTAAAGAGTGCTTGTCAAACTTGCCAACTTATCATGATCAACACTGTCAACTATTACGCGCAGAATAACGCCATAACTTAGAGTGCTTTGCAAACTAAACTTCTCAGCGATTGTGGAACTTTTGCAGTCTCTCAAGACCAAAGCAGTTGCAAAAACATCGTCAATAGTAACTTCACGACAACTTATAACGTAAGGACCCATAAGAAAACTAAGACAAAAATTATAGGACGTGAAAAGCGGTAGAAATAATGGTCAAATTTGTGATAACCTCAACCTTTGTTCGGCTGAATAAGTAAATTGAAAAAGTTCTTGATAAAAATGTTCAAATTTCTAATATCCTTTTGATTATGCATTGTTTCCCGGACGTCGTCCTTAAAAAATCGCCGAAAGATAGCCAATTGACAAGTAGCTAAATAGCCCCGACAGTGACATTTTCTAGGCGCTACTTTTCTTTTATGATTTATCGACAAATCCGGGCTAAAGACTTTCGGGAAATGGAGTATAGAGAATTATTTAATAAATGGTTTTAATTTCTATTTTTATGTGTTCTAGCCATGAAAGTCCTGTACAAACCGTCGTCGCGGAAATGCCGTGGAAATCCACGACGTTTCCATAACGGTTTGGGTTTATAAGAACCCTTAAGCTTAAATGTCTCGAAAAGAATATGATTTTTTGTATATTATTGTTTCTATAGCTGATTGTCGGAATCGATTCTCAGAGAATTCTGAGAGGAAAGCGAGAGTCGAACGAGATTACCTCTAGGTAAAACAACTCTTCGATTTTCCTAAAGCCGTCATTACTCTTGAGACACTGATGTTTTAGACACTTATAGCCCTGAATCAGGGTTCGGTATAGCTGAACAAGAGGGGGAGAGGTACTATATCCCCCCCCCACTTCGTCTTTTTGCCGAAAATGTTTAATACCCACGTCGTATTTGGGGTTGGTTTACGAGCCTTCATCTATGGGGGTTCCCTGCGACCACGTCGTATTTAGGAATTCAGTACCCCCTCCTTGTACAGCATATGGGGTCCGAAAAGCGTTTTCGCGCTTCGGGAATGCGCGCAATCAATTCCCGCTTTCCCCATAAAAATACCCCTTACAGAGTATTTTTGAGGAAATTTTTAGAAATACAATTTTCGATTTGAGACCACGTTAAGTGGCGCAATTAAACCGAACTAGCTCCAAATGTTTATTTTTCAATAATATATGCCTCCATGTCTCATGTTTATTTATAGAATTGTTCGTCATTCACAAAAATCGATTTAACTTTTATTCCGCACAGATTATGCAAAACAACTGCCTATAAATCATTTTGAGTGGTTGCCTTTATTTTTTTAAGACCTCGGTTTCTTATTGATCTTCTTTGGGCGGTTCATAAATTCCGACACCCTGCGGAGAGGCACGATTTAATTACTTCATGCTAAGGCTTCTTTCTTACCTTGCTTTGTTTATTCTCAGGTGGTTTTCAAGGGCATCTCAATGTTTATGAAGGGAATCATGTTATTTGTTAGCAAGAAAAAGAATAAACATTGTATGAGAACGTTGGTTATTGATCGTTTCTGGTGAAAGAACTTCGATTGGTTTTATTTTCATCATTTGAGTTGTTAATCCCGACGTGCGATTACATATTTATGCGTCTTTTATTCGATTACATGAGTTAAAAAATTATTTTTAGTTATTTGTTACCCTGTATTAAAAATGTGTCAAACACTAGATGATTGCCTTATTTTGCTACTTTGCATTTTTCTGCCAGTAAGAAATTTAAGTTCGTTTCGTAGGAAAAGTTCAAAAAATGGGGGAAGAGAGAAAGTCAAGGGCAAAAATCCAAAATATTTAAGAATACAAAAAATTTAAAATTCCAAACAATCCTACTACATTAAACGTATGATGTATGTGAGTTTGTTTGTCGTACGATCTTGGAAACGCTTTTTTTTTAAACTGCCAACGCTAAAACAAAAGTTGTAGGGGACGTTGAGGGAAGACTATAGACTCACTTTTATGGGTGTACCTGTAACAATTAGACTGTATGGTGTTGTTCAAGGGTGGTTACACAAGATTGTTTATTAGTTGCATATATCGGATGTGGATAGCTCGTAGACTAGCGAGAGGCAAGACTGAAAATGCCGCGGCTATTCGCACAGACTACAGTAGCGGGCAAAAGTCTTTGAACAAGGGAGCCCTTTGAGCAAGGGCTCCTTTG
>JAQGBS010003067.1:0-12062 GCA_034698545.1 Acrobeloides obliquus
CAATGTCAACGGTGATGCTGTTGAAGAACAAGAATGGGAGAGCTATGGGTATGTTTTTAAAACAAGGGAGCTCTTCCTCCTGGGGAGACACGATCAACAGGATTCTAAAAATTGATACTTTTTTGAAGTAGTTTTATGGGAGAATATCCTGTAAAGGCTTAGACTTAACCTTAGACTCAAGAAGAGCTCCAAGACAAGAAATAATATTTTCTAACTTTTTTTAGCATCTCCAAACTCGACAACACGATCACAGTCGAAAGCCGTGATGTGACTGTTCGCTTCAATGGCCGTCAAGCTTGGATCAAGATTTCCCAACTCTACAAGAACAACCAATGCGGAGTCTGTGGACATTACGATGACGATCAAGAAAACGAGTTCGTCCAGGGAAACAATGAAAAGACCTCGGACCTCCGCCAGTACTATGGCTCATTCACCCTTAAGGATGGTGAATGTGATTCGGACTTCGAGGAGAACACCCGCAAGCACAAATTCGAAACTGTTGACTCTGATGAATCTGATCAAGGAAGCAACAGCGAAGAACGAGATGGTGAAGAAGGTAAAACTAATTTATATGCAAATTTCACCAAAGAATTTTCTAGAGCCCATTGAAAAGACCCAAGTTATGGAATACAATCACAAGATTTGCTTCTCTATGAAACCAGTCCGCGAGTGCCCACGTAACCGCTACCCAACCGCTAACAAGAAGGACGCCAAAGTCCAATTCGGTTGTCTTTCACGTGACTCTGTCCAAGCAAGACGTCTTCTTCGTCAACTCAAGAATGAAAATGTTGTTGATGAAGTCCGTGACTTGGCCCCATCCTTCGTGGAAACCATCAAGACTCCAACCAAATGCGTTGAACTCTGAAGAGCTTAATCAATCAACTATTTTTTATTTTAAAATCATTTCTTAATTATTTTGTAGAAAATCATTCAAAAATTGTAATCTATTTTCGAGAATAAATTTTCAGCATTCATTAGGACAAACTCTTGCATATGAACTTCGGTCGTTTGATGTTTCAAAACTTTTTAAAATGTTGTTGAGCTGATTTCTCCGGAAATACAACGCCAATCCTGATAGTTTTGGTGTCGTTAGAAAGCTGGATTTCGTAGCAATCGAATGACACCAAAATTATCCAATTTGAACATTGTTTTGGGTTATTAAAACGAAAACATGAATCAGGGCTTTCGTTTCAATAACCCAAAACAATGTTCAAATTGGATAATTTTGGTGTCATTTCGTTCGTCTCATTTAGCCATAAAAAATTGCTACAATGTTCATTTTATGAAAATTTAAAAAATCGATTTTTCCGTAAAAAATTCAAAAAAGTTTGTGTATTACAACGAAGAGCTTGTAACAAATTCAAAATTTCAAACTCAATTATCTCGAAAACTACAACGATTCAGAACATGCCTTAAAAACAAAAAGTGCTCCATTTTTCACGATCTTTCCGAATACATCATTTTTTATATGATTTTAACTTACTGAACTGCTTCTTTAATGGAGCTAAATCCTGGACCTAAACTGATCCCCAATACTCTGAAGAAGGTTAAAAAAGGAGCTTAATAAATCTAGTTGACTTATAAATAAATTTTTATTTAATATATAGCAATAGGAGGCATTTTACATGCAATATAGTCAATAAAGCTCCAATTCTCGTTATTACATGCAAAATTCATATCTTTTTTTTTTATAGAAATACTGTTCCAGTAACCGAACCAATCGCATCGATCTCCTTTGCTGTCACATTGGTTAATAATAAGTTTTGGGAAGGGCCCCCGGGTAAATATATAAAACGCAACTTTGGGTACTGAACTCTTATGAACTTTGCTAGCCCACTTATCATCCTACTGCTATAAATGTGTAATGTTTCACGCACACCAAAATTTAAGTGAAGGCCACGCGCGTTAGCCACTCGGACATGGGTCAAACAAAAAAGTATAAATTCAACAATGCTATGAGTTTATTAAACAAAATTTAACTTTAAAGGACCAGTCCACTCGGAAAAAAAGTTGCCATAATTTGTAGATATTCAGAAAGTTCATGACAAATGGAGCATTTTTTGTTTTTACGCCACCCTTTGAATCGTTGTAGTTTTTGAGGAAATTGCGTGTAAAGTTTCGCCTGTGTATTACAACGAAAACATTTGCTTCAAATTTCTGATTCAATCAAAATTTGTTTATTGACGCAAAAATAATTTGAATTTCTTGAGTATCTAAGAAAAAGTAAATATAGCATTTTTCTCATCTCAATGAGACGAGTAAAATGACACCCAAATTATTCATTTTGAAAATCATTTTGGGTTATTGAAACGAAAACATGAATCAGGGTTTTCGTTTCAATAACCTAAAATGATGTTCAAATTGAATAATTTTTGTGCCATTTTATTCGTCTCATTGAGCTGAGAAAAATGCTATATTTATTCTTTCCTAAGCGCTGAAGAAATTCAAATTATTGTCGCGTCAATAAACAACTTTTGATTGAATCAGAAATTTGAAGCAAATGTTTTCGTTGTAATACACAGACGAAACTTCACCCGCAATTTTCTCAAAAACTATAACGATTCAGTGGGTGGCATAAAAACAAAAAATGCTCCATTTTTCATGAACTTTCTGAAAATCTACAAATTATGGCAACTTTTTCCCGAGTCGACTGGCCCTTTAACTCTTATTGATGTATAAAAAAATATTTATGCATCATTGGATAGAGAAAATCCGATTCTCTTGCCACCAAGATCATAGGTGCTGCAATATGTGCGAATGAAAGGATCTAAATTTTTCATTTACAATTTCTAGCACCAATTTTGATGATATACCCCCAAAAATCCAGGACGGCCCAAATCCACTAGCATCGAAAGCAAAGAAGGCCCAATAGCATTGTCCATTTCCAGCATCAACAATGAGTTGCTTCTAAAAAATTTTGAAATTACAGGGTGTATAAAAAAAACCGAAATTTGGGCAATTTTTTCATGTTTTTTGACCCGTAAATTTTTTCAAAAATGACCCTACTAGGACTAATTTTATGCAGGGAATCGATTGCGCGCATTCCCGAATCTTGAAAACGCTTTCCTGAGCGTGATTTAGAGAAAATAGTACATGTTCGATTTTCGCTTCAAATACACACTCTTATTTTCCTGAATCAGGGCCAAGGAAACTTTTTCAAGCTTCGGGAATGCGCGCAACCGATTCCCCGCATAAAATTAGCCCTAATAGGGTCATTTTTGAAAAAAATTTTCAGGTCGAAAAAAAGAAAAAAACGCCTAAATTCCGGTTTTTTATACACGCTATATTTCACTTGTAGCGATTTGATTGTCATACCTCATTCAAAAAGAAAGTGTAGCCGCCAATTACCATGTTTAATGGTGCAAGTTTGGCATTACAATCGATAAAATAAGAACCATACCTAAATTTTAAATATTACAACTTCTGTAGGATGTGGCAAAAAACCAGATTTTTGCAAAATAGGCTAATTCAGAGTTAGGGAAGCGTTTTTAAGGTTCAGCAATGCGCGTAATCGATTTTTTGCATAGAAAATCCCCGTATAGTGTTATTATTGTGAAGATTATGAAATTTGTATTGTTGAAAAAATCGCAAAATCCCGGTTTCCGTTCCCTTAAAAATTGCCTACATATCATCATAAGTAGCTCCAACTTGTTTAGCTAAGGCGTCCGTAATCGATTGAGGCGCACCAATAAATGAAGTTGAAGTGTCCGAGATCACTTGCCATCCTTTCGAATTTGAGTACGACCCAAGAGAAATACTAGTCATGCGAAATTGAAAATATGTAGCAGAACTCAGCGGGATCCATCGAATGTTGGCATCACAGTTGGTAGTATCTTGACCTCCATAGGTCACGACTCCACCGGGTGCACCATCAACAAGTCCTTTTTTTTGAAGAAATACTGTGAAATAAGGGTATTCAAGAAGTCCTTGGTTAATGGCATTCACCAAAGGTGGGAGCACTTGATCAACTGACAAAGATTGAAAAGCCAATCCGAAGATGCCATCAGCTATATCATTTTGGAATGGCTATAAAAAGATGGTTAAAGCTTCAAAGGACCAGTCCAAAATTTCATGTTTTCGTTGTAATAAATAATCTAAACCTCACACGCAACTATCTCAACAATTACAAGATTCAGAACATGCTGTAAAAACAAAAAATACTTCAAATTTCATGAACTTTTCGAATTATGGTAACTTCTTTCCGAGGGTCTTTTCAATTATTTTATACCTGGCCTATGCTCGTAGCTTGTGTAAAAGTGCTATTTGGTATATTCAAATTTGCGCCACTACCAACAATTGTAACTGTGTCAATGCCTAAGTAACCGGGCAAATTCCCTCCATTATTCCAATTCTGGTTGTCTGTGTGATAAGTTGAAGATTTGTGTTGATCAAACGTGTTTTTCCCGCTGCAACCTTTGCAAGATTTGTTAGGTATCCAAAGGTTGGCACTTGAGGTATCAAGGAGAACAATGAAAGGTTGACCCGGGGTGCCGATGGTTATATTTCCGACGTATTCAAAGTCCTCATAGTCGGTAACTGGTTGTTGGACAATACCAGAGGCTTTGCTTTGAAGACGCAACGCTTCTTTATACTTTCGGTATGTTGGCCAAAGGCCTAAAAACGAGTTGAGGGATCTCGTTGGCTCAATGTTGCTCAACTTGCCAGATCGGACGGTCGCCTTACTTATCCACTGAGCTATGTAGGCAGTGCTTTTAATTTCTTTCCCATTAAAACAGACTACCTCCGGAAATATTTCCTTTTCCGGAAATTTGTGCAACCCTGCCTACCCTCTTGATTACGTGCCCCCATGCTTCCCCCTAACCAAGGTCCTGTTTATGGGTCCGGATATCAGATTAACAAACCTGCTTTCACAAGTCTCGTACGAGGACTTGCTACTTTTGTAATCCCAATTTGCATGACCGCACATGCCACCCCAACTAAAGCCAATATGAACAAGAATAACTTCATTTTGACTCAACGGTTCGTAAAGTTCACAACTGATGAATGGTACCAAAATCCAACGTTTATAAGAGCATCTCAATCCGGCTTTTTATCAATCAAAAGATCATGTTTTCAGAACCGGAAAAATAAAATCATTTCAAAACCGGAAAATATAAATGGAATGCGGTACGATTTTTTATTGGCTTACCCTGTACCTGGTTTGATCGCATTTCTTTCGAAAAATTATTAGTAGTCAATGACGTGCTGATAAGAAATAATGATCGTTTTTATGGGTTCAAACAACACGATTTGCTCATTAAGAGTCCTAATCCTGCGTATCCGTCATATATACAGAAAGGGGTGTGTTCTTCTTGTTAAGGGTGTGTGCATGGCAGAGTCATTTCAAACAAAACAAGTGTGTTCAAACAAAACAATTTGTTCAGAGTCATAATCCTGCGCATTCGTTATATACAGTAACAAATAAAAGTATGTTCAGCAATCCCTGTGTAATGCCGAGCTTTCTAGAGAACCGGCTACTTCGGACCTTGTGCCCCTTATAAGCTAGGTTGAAAGAACTCGCAACAGTTCTGGCCATCCGAAGAGGATGTTAGGGGCTGCCCTTACGTTTGCCAAGAGGGGGACGGAGGGGGTCTCTGAAAATCTAACGCTCCATTAAAATTTTAAGATTTTTCTAAGGAAAAAAACTAATGGAGGAAAGGGGGGGTCCGAAATTCAACTTTTTGCAAACGTAATTTAAGGACAGTCCCTTACTACTAGGCAAAATCTTTTGGCCTCAAGTGGGGTTTGAACCAGCCTTGAGGGGAGCCTGAGACAAGATTAGTACCACCAAACCAAGTGAAAATATCACTCTGCTCCGATGGGTTCGATGGCTTTTTTCTGCCAACTGCTTCACAAACAATTACACCAATTCGAAGTTCTATGACTGAAGAGAATTTGGAGAAACTATTGTTTTTGCATCGTAATATCAAATTGGTTAAATATATTAGCTTTGCTTTTTCATTGTAAAATCTTTGTTATATGATTTTGAGGGAGAAATTTCAAATGTCGAAGCACAAATGTCGGGGCGCAAATGTCGGAGCACAAATGTCGAAGTGCAAATATCGGAGTCAAATGTTGAACCACAAATGTCGGGGCGCAAAGGTCGGGGCGCAAATGTCGGAGCACAAATGTCGAAGCGCAAATGTTGGAGCACAAATGTCTAAGCGCAACTGTCGGAGCGCAAAAGTCCGGTGCGCAAATGTCGGAGCACAAATGTTGAAACGCAAATGTCGGAGCGCAAAAACCTGGTGCGCAAATGTTATAGCGCAAATATCGGAATGCAAATGTCGAAGCACAAATGTCGGAGCGCAAAAGTCCGGTGCGCAAAAGCCTGGTGCGTAAATGTCGAAGCACAAATGTCGAGCGCAAATGTTGGAGCACAAATGTCGAAGTGCAAATATCGGAGCGCAAAAGTCTCTCACCCGAAATATTCAGAGCCAGGCAAGCGTTTTCGTGGTTCGAAAATGCGCTCAATCAATTTTCCGCATAGAAAATCCCCCAGCACAAGTTTCTGGACGATTTTATAGCGTTTTGGGGGGGGGGTGTCTCAACTTTTTTCACAGTTGACTACTCTGCCGTGCGACATTTAATTTTCTTGATCGATTTCTTCTTTTTCAATCAAATTTTCTGAATTTTTTTATTCATTTCTCTTTTCCCATTTTGTTCAATGAATATTTTTTCTTTTATTTTCGCTCATTTCTTTTCTCATTGGATTCAATCTTGCTATATACCATTCTACGAAAAAGAATTACGCAAATTTACGAAAAAAGGATTGAAAAAAAGAATTTGCAAACTTTTATAAAATAACCAAAGAATTCTAAACACTTTTACAGTAACCTAAGGATTTTCTAAACGCACAGTTTTTGCACAGTTGACTCTGCCATGCACACACATCCTTAAAAAGAAGAAGAACACACCCCTTTCTGTATATATGACGAATACGCAGGATTAGAACTCTTAATGAAAAAATTGCGTTGGTTGAACCCATAAAAACGATCATTATTTCTTATCAGTATGTCATTGGCTACTAATAATCTTTCGAGAGAAATCCTATTATGCGATACAACCAGGTACAGAGTGAACCAATAAAAAAGCGTCTTTATAGCAGCTTCCATTTATATTTTCCGGTTTTGAGATGCTTTTTTCCGGTTTTGAAAAAATGATCTTTTGATTGATAACAATCATCCGAGTGATTATGACCTATCCAAACCCGTAAACAGGAACAGAAATGCTTTTATGCGATAAAACCAGGTAAAGGTTAAGCCAATAAAAACAAAAACCGTACTTTATAGCAGCCGCATTCCATTTATATTTTCCGATTTTGAAAAAATGATGTGTTGATTGATAAAAAGCCGGATTGAGATGCTCTTATAAACGTTCGATTTTTGTACCATTCATCAGTTGTGAACTTTACGAACCGTTGTTTAAAAATGAAGTTAATCTTGTTCATATTCGCTTTAGTTGGGGTGGCATGTGCGGTCGTGCAAATTGGGATTACAAAAGTAGCAAGTCCTCGTACGAGACTTGTGAAAGCAGGTTTGTTAATCTGATATCCGGACCCGTAAACAGGACCTTGATTAGGGGGAGACATGGGGGCATGTAACTAAGAGGGTAGGCAGGGTTGCACAAATTTCCGGAAACGGTAACGGAAATATTTCCGGAAACGGTAATGGAAATATTTCCGGAGGTAGTATGTTTCAATGAGAGAGAAATTAAAAGCACTGCCTACATAGATCAGTGGATAAGTAAGGCGACCGTCCGATCTGGCAAGTTGAGCAACATTGGGCCAACGAGATCCCTCAACTCGTTTTTAGGACTTTGGCCAACATACCGAAAGTATAAAGAAGCGTTGCGTCTTCAAAACAAAGCCTCTGGTATCGTCCAACAACCAGTTACCGACTATGAGGACTTTGAGTACGTCGGAAATATAACCATTGGCACCCCGGGTCAACCTTTCATTGTTATCCTTGATACCGGAAGTGCCAACCTTTGGATACCTAACAAATCTTGCAAAGGTTGCAGCGGGAAAAACACGTTTGATCAAAACAAATCTTCAACTTATCACACAGACAACCAAACTTGGAATAATGGAGAGAGTTTGCCCGGTTACTTAGGCATTGACACAGTTACAATTGTTGGTAGTGGCGCAAATTTGAGTATACCAAATAGCACTTTTACACAAGTTACAAAAATAGGCTAGGTATAAAATAATTGAAAAGACCCTCGGAAAAAAGTTGCCATAATTCGAAAGTTCATAAAATTTGAAGTATTTTTTGTTTTACAGCATGTTCTGTCAAATTATGGCAACTTTTTTGGACTAGTCCTTTGAAGCTTTAACCATTTTTTTATAGCCATTCCAAAATGATATAGCTGATGGCATCTTCGGATTGGCTTTTCAATCTTTGTCAGTTGATCAAGTGCTCCCACCTTTGGTGAATGCCATTAACCAAGGACTTCTTGAACACCCTTATTTCACAGTATTTCTTCAAAAAGCTGCTGATGGTGCACCCGGTGGAGTCTTTACCTATGGAGGTCAAGATACTACCAACTGTGATACAGCCATTACATGGACTCCCTTGAGTTCTGCTACATATTTTCAATTTCGCATGAATAGTATCACTCTTGGGTCGTATTCAAACACGAAAGGATGGGAAGTGCTTTCGGACACTGCTACTTCATTTATTGGTGGACCTCAATCGATTACGAACGCCTTAGCTAAACAAGTTGGAGCTACTTATGATGATCGGTAGGCTATTTTTAGTACAGACGTGGACAACGGAAACCGGATTTAGGGGTCTGACAAAAAAATTCTTTTTTATTGAATTCTTTTTTTTTGAATTTTGAAAATCAATCTCGGCATGTGCTCTCTCGCTTATAACTTGATTTCCGAAATCTGTATACGAACTTTTTTTCTCGTTCAATGTAATCGAACTATTGCAAAAATCTGGTTTTTTTGCCACATCCTGCCGACTTTTTGATATTCCAAATTTAGGTATGGTGCTTACTTTATCGATTGTAATGCGAAACTTGCATCATTAAACATTGAATTGGCAACAACACTCTCTCTTTGAGTGAGGTATAACAATAAAACAAGTAAATTACAAGGTGTATAAAAAACCAAAAGTTGGGCGAGATTTTCATTTTTTTTCAAAAATAACCCTATGAGGGCTAATTTATGCGAGGAATCGATTGTGCGCATTTCTAACGCTTGCCTGACCCTGAAACATGATAAAATCGCCGAAATTCCGGTTTTTTATACACCCTGTAATCTCAAAATTTAGAAGCATCTCATTGTTGATGCTGGAAATGGACAATGCTATTGGGCCTTCTTTCCTTTCGATTTTGGTGGATTTGGGCCGTCCTGGATTTTGGGAGGTAGATCAAAATTGGTGCTAAAAATTGTAATTGAAAATTTAGATCCTTTCATTCGCGGATATTGCAACACCTATGATCTTGGTGGCAAGAGAATCGGGTTTTCTCTACCCGTTAATGCATAAATATTTTTTTGTGCATAAATAAGAGTCCACTCGGGAAAAAGCTGCCATAATTTGTAGCTATTCGGAAAGTTCATGAAAAATGGAGCATCTTTTGTTTTTACGCCACCATTTGAATCGTTGTAGTTTTTGATATAATTGCTTGTGAAGTTTCGTCTGTGTATTACAACGAAAACATTTGTCTAGGTTTCAGATTCCTAATTCAATCAAAATTTGTTTATTGTCAAGAAAATAATTTAAATTTCTTGAGCATCTAGGAAAAAGTAAATATAGCATTTTTCTCAGCTCAATGAGACGAATAAAATGGCACAAAAATTATTCTATTTGAACATCCTTTTGTGTTATTGAAACGAAAACATGAATCAGGGTTTTCGTTTCAATAACACAAAAGGATGTTCAAATAGATCATTTTTGTGCCATTTTACTCGTCTCATTAGCTGAGAAAAACGTTATATTTACTTTTTCGTAGATGCTCAAGAAATTTAAATTAATTTCTTGTCAATAAACAAATTTTGATTGAATCAGGAATTTGAAACAAATGTTTTCTTTGTAATACACAGACCAAACTTCACAAGTAATTTTCTCAAAAACTACAACGATTCAAAGGGTGGCGTAAAAACAAAAAATGCTCCATTTTTCATGAACTTTCTGAATATATACAAACTATGGCAACTTTTTTCCAAGTTGATTGGTCATTTAAAGTTAAATTTTGTTTAATAAACTCATAACACTGTTGAATATTTATTTTTACCCATAGCCGAGTGGCTAACGCACGTGGCCTCTACTCAAAGGGCGCGGGTTCGATCCCGCGCCCTAAAGTTGTTTTTTATATTGTTTCAAAATTTATGAAAATTTTTGCATCTCCACATTTTTATGCGGGGAACACGATGGCGCTATTATTTTCCATGAAAAAGTTTTGGATTGGAGGAAAAGTTTGAGATTTTTTTGCGAGTTTTCCAATTTTTCCAAAAGTTTTCATGGAAAAACAATAGCGCCATCGTGTTTTCCGCATAAAAATGTGGATATGCAAAACTTTTCATGAATTTTGGCACAAAATAAAAAATTGACTTCAGGGCGCAGGATTGAACCCGTGCCTTTTGAGTGAAGGGGGTACCCCTTATTTTTGAGAAAATTTTTAAAAAATCGATATGGGTATTAGGGATAATTTTTTGCATAGAATTCAGTAAAACTATTCATTTTTTACGAAAAAATTTTTAAGGGGCCATATTCTCAAAAAAGTTTATTGTTGTTTTTTTTCTGTCCCAATTCGAAGAAAAGAACAGGGTTTAAACGAACGGACTCGAAAAGATATGACTCCAAGTAGATCTTTGTTCAGCGAAAAAACTACAGGGTGCCCCAAAAAAAACGAGAATTTTGCCAATTTTTGGGGGCATTTTTTTGAGAAAATTTTTTTCTAAAAACATCATTTCTAGGGGTAAACATGGCTGAAAAACACGAATCCGGTGTCCAAAAAATTTTTTGACCCCAAAAAATCCCCTAAAATAGCAAAAAACATGTTTTTTAAGCCCACATCTTATTGGCAAAATTCTCGTTTTTTTTGGGGCACCCTGTATAACCTAGTGCTGCAAAATCGTACTTTTTCGTAATATTACGATCGTACGATATCTTGTGGGCTATCGTACGAAGTCATCGTACGATCGTAAAATTACGAAAAAGTACGATTTTGCAGCACGTGGTTATACAAGTCCTTGCCAAAAAAAATGATTGTTATAGCGCTATATTAATCAATTTTTCCCTGGCGAGGACTTTTGCTCCTTAGGCGAGGATACACTGCCCCTTACGCGAGGACTTTTGCCCCCTCGTAGTTTTTTCGCTGAACAAAAATCAGCTTGGAGTCATATCTTTTCGAGTCCGTTTGTTTAAACCCTGTTCTTTTCTTCGAATTTCCTCTTCTAAGTCTTGAATACATGCATCCAAATCTTCCTGGTTTGCCATTTTGGTTTTACGCTGAAAAAACTTTTGCTTACGTTCAGTACGATAGAATGTGCGAGCTTATGTCGACCCTTATATCGAAACGATCGGAGTCATAGGTGTTCACGCACCCAGGATGAGATGGTCAATTTACGAGGTTGTTTCTGCAAAAAATGACTTTCAAGCCTCAAATACAAAGTTATAGGAAAATGGTTATAAAATTTTAGAAAATTGAAGAAAATTTTGTACTTTTTGCTGTATAGCTTCGTTAATTTTGCGAAAATTGTTAATTTTTAACGAAAACAATGGAAAAAACTTGTTTTCAGGTCCCAAATACGAAGTTGGTACCTAATTTTTGGCCTGATACGACGAAATTAGAGGGACCCCCCCCCCCCTCAGGGCCGACACTAATTCGTTCGAAAATTTTTGACTTCACTAATTTATCACTAATTCCGTTCGGACGCGTTCGAACACATCACTAATAGGCGTTCGGACGAGCGCCCGAACGCATCCGAACTTTTCTGAACGCGTCTGAACGTTTCAGAACGCGTTCGTACGCCTATTAGTGATGTTTCCGAACGCAATTAGTGAACTAAAGTCCGTTCGGGAGCCGTCCGAACGTATTAATGACACCCC
>JAQGBS010003068.1:0-12059 GCA_034698545.1 Acrobeloides obliquus
AAAATCTATTCCTGTGTCCGTACGTACGTGCGTAAGGAACCACGAGATCTCGGGAACGGTAAATCGGATTGACATGCATTCTTTTTTAATAATTAGTAGGTAGGGTGGAGAAGTGCAGAAAACAAAAAATTTTGGGCATTCACTAAACAAATTAAAAAATTACGGGGTTACCTCCTAAAGGTTGAAAATATGCGAATTTCAAAAATTGCTCCAAATCGGCTAATTTGTTGTACTCGGGGAGGGGTCGACCGGGCAGTTCATATGGGACGTTGCTATAAATGGCGCGCGAAGCGCGCCCCATATAAGTTTAGGCGCACCTAGCGAGCTATTTTTTAATAAATTTTTTAGACTTGGTGGCAAAATTGGTTTTAAAGCAATATCCTGCTCTGCTACTGGCTTTAATGAAGACATGACTAATTGTAAAGGAAGAACAACGAGTCAAGAAAAAGCTTATGATACAATTTCTCATCACAAAATTTATGTTGTGAAGACTGAAGAAGGAGAGGTAAATTATAAAAATTTTTGTATAATTAATTTTTGTTTAGAAAGTAGATGAAGAAAAAAATATGCATGTCAACTGTGAATGTGAATGATTTTTTATTATTTTAAAAAGTGAACTTGATCAACCTTCTTTGTTATATTTAAAAAAGTTAACTTGATAAACTTTCTTTGCTATATTTTACTGTACAATTTTATTCGCATGCACTATTGGGTGACATAGAATAAGGGCATTACAGGGTAATCAAAAAATTTCGGTTATTTTTACATCCAAATGTTTAAAGCCTTATCTCCGGCTCCATTACAACTTTTTCGCTGCGATCTTTTGCCAGTATATACAATTCGGATATGGAGAAATTTTTATTGCAAAAATTATTCTTCTCCGTTGCTTACTTTTTTGCCGGTGCTCCTTTCTTTCTGCACCCCGAAAGCCAATTTTCGCGATTTTTTAGAAATTGATGACCAAATCGGTCAGATTGCATCCATTCTCTGTAATTTCTTTTTTCCCTCTGTAGCGCTTATCACGGTGCATTCGGATCATTCGAATCAGAAAGTTCATTTTTTGGAGCATTTTTTCGACGAAGAAATTTGACTACAGGAAAGTGTCTAAAAATCCATTCAAAGTTAAAATAAATTTCCAGGAATAAATTTTTTTCTACGTTAGTTCATTGAGAAAATCACAGACATATCTCTTTGATCCCGTGAGTAAGGGGCTGACGACATATTATTAAATATTAAAGGGAAATAGATTTCTTAAGAAAACTTGATGATGTCAATTTATTTTTGATAAGGAGAAGAATGAATCAAAAATGCTCGAAAAATTGTTATCTAATATGTAGACAATCCAGATATTATCATACTTTTTTGTTTTATCGATTTGCGCTAGAATTATTGTGACCCTCTTTTTGCGATGTTGTGCGGACTGTTATACTAGAACAATATTTATTCACCACATATAGAGACAGAAAGAGTTCCATAACTAGTCGAGAGAACAAATTAAAGGAAAAAGTAGCCCATGGGCTAGTTGAGGTGTTAAGGAAAAACAGCCATCTCTCGGTGGACTATGAACTCTCATATAACACAAACAATATATAATCAATAAAGAGGGCTACATTATTTAAAAAAATTTTCGATAAAAATAGTCAGATGATTGTTTCAAAATTCAGTTTAGCTCAAATTTTAACTTATATAAATTTATCCATGACAAATACAGGGTGTGCGGAAATTATCCGACCTCCTATAGTAAGAATCTTTTGCCATAATTTTTAATGGGAACATCTATAGAGATTTTGGTGTCATTTTAAAGCTCACATTCGTAGCTTTAGAATGACATCAAGATCTTAGGGTCGGCACAAGCTATTGTGTCCCCACAAGCAACGGCACAAGCTATCGCACCAAATCATCGTGTCATCGCAAAATTAACGTAAAGGTACGATGAAATCGCCACAAGCTATCGTACGAATTTGATACGATGCCATCGTACTGCGTCGTACCATCGTGGCGATTTCATCGTACCTTTATGTTAACTTTACGATGACACGATGATTTGGTACGATAGCTTGTGGGGCCGGCATACTTTCGTACGATAGCTTGTGCCGTGCTTGTGGCGACCCTTATGTATAAATGTTCCTATCAAAAGTTATGGTGAAAAGTACCTTATAAAAGTATACAATAGAGGTCGGATAATTTTCGCACACCCTGTACAGTGATACACAAAAATAATTAAACCCATGATTGATGCAATGTCTGAAAATGTGTTTCTGGGGTATTTTGTATAACAAGAAGATCTCCAACAACATTTTTAAGCTGGTTTGGTGTCGGTTCCACTTTAACTGTTTTATAATTGAAGAATTTTAAAATCTTCATCCTGGTATGCGCATCTTTTTTAAAATAAATGAAATAAAACAACGGCACATACAAATTCGTCATCTAAATTTATTAACTAAATAACTTCATATTCTTAAAGGTATACCAGAGAATAAGTCGGATAATAAAGTGAACTTTTATAGTCAATGAGCGCTACAGCACTAGAAATGATTGTTGAAGTAAGATCAACAATACTTCCTAATATAATTATTGGTGTTATAATTTGTAGAAAGCGTAGATTCTCTGTTATCTTAAGATTTGAAAAAATATTCTTGAGGTGTTTTATGAAACTTACTTGATATCTATGTGACAATAAAATTTTGTCATCATATTTAAGCTTTCGTAATTTTTTGTTGACCCAATATAATAAGTATATAGCCATCCAACATATACATTCAATACAGAAGCAAATTTCTATTGCAGCAATCAAATCCAATCGTACTAAAAAATATTTGGGTTGTTCGGAAATTGATGTCATTTGTTAAAAACGGCCTATATTATTATAAAACCTTTATTCTTGATAACATAGTACATTTAAAACTCGGCTCTCCGGGGACAGAGTGGGTTGTTTCGGGGTCCTTTATATACCCTAATTTCTATGTGACATATATGACACATCGGACACATCTATGTGACACGTGTGACAAATGTGACCAGACTTGTCCTATTTGTTATATGTGATTGGGAATCATGTGGCAAATATGACAGATGTCTTATTTGGCACTAATAATAGTTCTTGTTGCTCGGCAACACAGAAGCTGATAATGCTCCCCCTTCGGCGCTCGCTCTCCAGGTACTTTTAAAAAGGCTTACAAAAAACATAACCAAATATTAATAAACATCCAGTCATCTGCAAAATATTTATGATTTTGGATTATTTTTAGACACAAAAACTTACCCCAAACAACTGTAAAAAAATTCCCAATGCAATGGGTGCACGAGTTTCATAAACTTTATAGAAGATTGTCGCAGCAGCTCGTTCCAAAATAATAGCCAAAAAAGTGGTTTTCCACACATTTGGGCCTGTTATTTGAACAAAATAAAAGACCAAAAATATACTTTCATACTGGCGATCACTAGTATGAGTAAGAATCAAAATGGTGTAGATGAGATTTCCAAAGCCTGTTACAAAGAAAATTAGATGCAAATTTGATGTGACCAGTCTAAATTTTGTTGTTGAATGATTGAATCTTTTATCTTTTACCTAAGATTTTTGTGGTAGCTTTGCTTTATGCATGAATTATAGAAAAATATAGAGGTTAATATCACGTTTATAAACCCTATAGTTCCATTTAGAATCCAAGATAGTAGACTAGCTATTGGAATACCATTCGCAAAAAGATCTTCAAAATATACGTTTCCAGTGCCATTTGTATCGCGCATTTTCTTACAATTATAAAAATCTATATGTAGTTTGAATTATAGATATATTTTATAATTCGAAATATCTATTGGGTTGTTTCTAGAGCCCGAAAAGTTTCAAGATAGGTCGGTCATTGTTTGCTTGGGAAGTAAATTCCAGTTGAAAAGATAAATGAGAAACAAAATTGATTGAAAAATTTAAACGTATGTATTGAAGCGAAAATTCTGACGCGATTGAATTTTTTATGTTAGTGAAAAAAGTATTCCAAATTTAAAAATAAATAATGGAAAAGATCACGACTCGAAAAGTAAAAACGATCTCGTTTTTAAAGTTCTATTTCAAGGATTTTAAAGTTCTGTTTTACTTCAAGGATTGTGAATATTTTAAAATAGACAACATTATAAAAATTCAATTATATTTTTTGAAAGTTCTCACGTTTTTCGAAATCAAATTAACACAAAGACTATTTTTGCTACAAGTCGGGAAAAAGGGTGGAGGAATCATTCCCATTTTTTATTTATTAAAGGAAGTTCAAATCATGGCCTAATCTCTGAGAAAGTTTTTTATAAAAAGTCGTTTCTAGGGAAAATTTTGACAAAAAATGCCAGCCCTCATGGGTCGGATAATCGAGGGTTGACTGTATTTATAAAATTATGGAAAATTCGAAAAAAAGAAAATTTTCGCTGAATCAGAGTCAGAAAAGCATTTTCACGCTGTAGGAATGTGCGCATTCAATTCCTCGCATAAAATTAGCGCTTGAAACTACTTTTTACAAAAAAAATTTTCGGAGATTAGGCCATGATTTGTATCTCCTTTAAAGGACAAGAACATGCACGTGCGAAATTTAACTTACTTACTAAAAACAGCAATGAACCCCCTATTTTAGGTGAAAAACATAAATATGGCAATAAAAAAAATCTGAAACCCGATATTTGAAAGCGAAAAATGCGTTTGAAAATCAGTGATTTTTTGTAACCTAAAACACGGAGATTTTGTTGAAAATATGTGCATTTTGATGGATTTAAAAGTCGTCTTGAGGTTTTCCATACTAGAATCGATTGGAAGCATTCCCAAAACAAAATGTTATATAACAGTAGCGAGCAAAAAGCTTGGCTCACATACACTTGAACTAATAAGAATTTGAGCTCATGCGTTTTTTCAATTAACGGTTCAAAAAACTCATGTGTTTTTTGAACCATTAGTTTACTAAATGCATGAGTTCAAATTTTTATTAGTTCAAGTATATGTGAGCCAAAAACTTGGATCAAACTTCAAAAATATGTCTTTTCGAGTGTAAAAGAAGGCGTATGACATCGTTGTGGTGTCAGTCTAAAATTAGGGCTCTAGCAACATTGCAAACGCAAAATTGGAGATTTTTTACCTCCAGCCTGTGGTTTCTGCGACCTATGAATGAAATTTTAAAAGTGCGTTAGAGAACTTCTATTCAATATCATTGTATGTTTTAATAAGTATATTTTGAAATAAAATGAAATTCATTTGCAGCCGATGCTTCACCACCGGCATATTTGCCAAGTTGAGCATCTCCATTTGCCTCAAATATAATTAAAATAGTACAGAACTTTTCCGATATAATATCTCATTGTGTAAGAAAACAAGATGTTTGTTTTTGTTCGTTGTTTGTTTGTACTCGTATTCGGAAAGATCATAAAAAATGGAGCATTTTTTGTTTTTACGGCATGTTCTGAATCGCTGTAGTTTTCGAGATAATTGCGTTTGAAATTTTGAATTTGTTACAAGCTCTTCGTTGTAATACACAAACTTTTTTAAATTTTTTGCTAAAAAATTGATTTTTGCATCAATTTTTTAAATTTTCATAATATGAACATTGTAGCAATTTGTTATAGCTAAATGAGACGAACAAAATGACACCAAAATTATCTTATTTGAACATTGTTTTGGGTTATTGAAACGAAAATTCTGATTCATGTTTTTGTTTCAATAACCCACAAGTCTGCTTTTTCCAAAAAATAAGGGAGAATCCTTATGTGCAGAGATTTTTTAAATTTTGGTTCATTAGGGAGCATTTGCTTCTCTCTGTCACCCCTTGCCTACGCCACTGGGTCCCGGCTCCACGAGTCTTTGTGGCTCCAAAATGTGAGTCCTTCTCAAACTCTGTGTTCAGGCATGTAGTGGAATCCATATTCGGGAGAGGGGATCTATACTCCTTGATTCCCCTTAAGGGAACTATTAGAGGGTGCTCAAAAAGTTACAGGGTTTAGAGGATGATCAAAAAGTTCGGTTGTTTTTATATCTAAATGTTTGAAGCCTTATCTCCGGCTCCATTACAGCTTTTTCACTGCGGTCTTTTGCCAGTATATACAATTCAGATATGGAGAAATTTTTATCACAAAAATTATTTTTTCCCGATGCATACTTTTTTGTCAGTGCTCGTTTCTTTTCTGCACCACAAAAGCCAATTTTCGCGATTTTTTTCAGAAATTGATGATCAAATCGGCCAAATTGCATCCGTTTTCTATAATCTTTTTTATGTCTCTAGCGCTCATCACGGTGCATTCGAATATGTGTTTGATAAAGGAAGTTGACTACGGGAAAGTGTCTAAAATTCACCCAAAGTTTACCTACTTTTGAGGGTCTCAGATCATAAAAAATTCGCTAGAAAATCGAGTTTTAAAGCATTTTTTATAATTTTAACGGCAATCGATGCGCAAATGTTCTAGTTTCATGAGAAAAAAGTTGCCATGATTTATAAATATTCAGTTCATGACATTTGGAGCATTTTTTGTTTTTACGACGTGTTCTATATACATGTGAATATCGAAGTTTTTAAATTAAAATAACAAAGAATGTGTATGATATATTTTATAATAAATTTCCAAGAATAAATTTTTTCTGAATTTGTTCCTTGAGAATATTACAGAATTATTTCTTTGATACCGTAGGTAGGAGGCTGACGATATATTACGTAAACATTAAAAAGAGGTAGATTTCTTAAGAAAACTTGATTACACCAATTTATTTTTGATGAGGGGAAGTGGAAGGATGGATCAAAAAGCTCGAAAAATTGTTACCTAATATGTAGATGTAGACAATCCCCAGATATTATCATAATTTTTTTTGCTTTATCAATTTGTCATAGAGTTATTGTGACCCTCTTTTGTGATGTTGTGTAGACTGTTATACCAAAACAATATTTATTCACCACATATTGAGACAGAAAAAGAGAGTTCAATAGCTAGTCAAGAGAACAGATTAAAGAAAAAGCTAGCTCGTGGGCTAGTTGAGATGTTAAAGAGAAACAGCCATCTCCCGGTGGACTATGAACCCTCATATAATAAAAACAATATATGATCTATATAGAGAGCTACATTATTTAAAAAAGTTTTTGATCAAAATAGTTTGATTATTTAAAATTCAGTTTAGTTTAAATTTTAATTAATATAAATTTACCTATAACATATACAGAGTGTGCGGAAATTATCCAACCTCCCAATAGTAAGATATCTTTCACCATAGCTTTTAGCGGGAACATCAATACATTGAGATTTTGGTATCATTTTTAAAGCTCACATTCGTAGCTTTAAAATGACATCAAGATCCCGACATATAGATGTTCCTATGAAAAGTTATGGTAAAAAGCATCTTATAAAAGTATACAATAGGGGTCGGATAATTTCCGCATACCCTGTACAGTAATACACAAAAAATAATTAAACCCATGATTGATGCAATGTCTGGAAATGTGTTTCTGGGGTATTTTGTATAACAAGAAGATCTCCAACAACATTTTTAAGCTGGTTTGGTGTCGGTTCCACTTTAACTGTTTTACAATTGAAGAATTTTAAAATCGTCATCCTGGTATACGCATCTTTTTTAAAATAAATGAAATAGAATAGTGGCACATACAAATTCGTCATTTAAAATTTTTTTAACTAATAACTTTATATTCCTAAAGGTATACCAAAGAATAAAGCGGATAATAAAGTGAATTATTATAATCAATGATCGTTGGTACACTAGCAATGATTGTTGAAGTAAGATCAACAATACTTCCTAATATAATTATTGGTGTTATAATTTGTAGAAAACGTAGATTCTCTGTTATCTAAACAATTAAAAATATATTCTTGTATTGTTTTATAAAAATTACCTGATATCTATGTGACAACAAAATTTTATCATCAAATTTAAGTCTTCGTAATTTTTTGTTGACCCAATGTAATAAGTACATAGCCATCCAACATATACATCCAATACAGAGGCAAATTACTATTGCAGCAATCAAATCCAATTTTACTAAAAAATATTTGGATTGTTTTTATTTAGATTGTTGATGTCATTTTTAAAAAACGGTGTTTTAAACATTTTTTCGGAAGCTGATGATGTCCTCCTCTGATGCTCGGTATCCAGGTACTTTAAAAAATGCTTACAAACAATATAACACAATGGTAATACACATCCAGTCATCTGCAAAACATTTAGGATTATTTTCGACAAAAAACTTACTCCAAACAACTGTAAAAAAATTCCCAATACAATAGGTGCACGAGTTTCATAAACTTTGTAGAATATTGTCGCAGCAGCTCGTTCCAAAATAATAGCCAAAAAAGTCGTTTTCCACACATCTGGGCCTGTTATTTGAATAAAATAACAGACCAAAAATATACTTTCATACTGACGATCACTAGTATGAGTAAGAACCAAAATGGAGTAGATCAAATTGCCAAAGCCTGTCACAAAGAAAATTAGATGCAAATTAGATGTAATTAGTCTAAATTTTTTTGAAAGCTTGAATCTTTTATTTTACCTAAGATTTTTGTGGTAGCTTTGCTTCATGCATGAATTATAGAAAAATAAAAGGGTTAATATCGTGTTTATAAACCCTATAGTTCCATTTAGAATCCAAGATAGTAGACTAGTTATTGGAATACCATTCGCAAAAAGATCTTCAAAATACACGTTTCCAGTGCCAGTTGCGTCGCGCATTTTCCTACAATTATAAAAATCTATATGTAGTTTGAATTATAGATATATTTTATAATCCGAAATATCTATTATGTTGTTTCTAGGGCCCGAAAAGTTTCAAGATAGGTCGGTCATTGTTTGCTTTGGAAGTAAATTCCAGTTGAAAAGATAAATGAGAAACAAAATTGATTGAAAAATTTAAACGCATGTATTGAAACGAAAATCCTGACGCGATTGAATTTTTTTGTTAGTGAAAAAAGTATTCCAAATTTAAAAATAAAAAATGAAAAAGATCACTACCCGAAAAGTAAAAACGATCTCGTTTTTAAAGTTCTATTTCAAGGATTTTAAAGTTCTACTTCAAGGGTTGTGAATATTTCAAAAATAGAAAACATTGTAAAAATTTATTATATTTTTTGAAAGTTCTCACGTTTTTCTAAATCAAATTAACACAAAGGCTATTTTTGTTACAAGTCGGGGAAAAGGGTGGAGGAATCATTCCCATTTTTTTATTTATTAAAGGGAGTCTAAATCATGGCCTAATTTCTGAAAAAAGTTTTTTATAAAAAGTCGTTTCTAGGGATAATTTTATGCGAGAAATCGAATGCGCGCATTCCTACAGCGTGAAAATGCTTTTCTGACTCTGATTCAGCAAAAATCTTCGTTTTTTTTATCTTCAAAATCTTCTTATTTTAAAACAATTAATCATCATTACTACTAAACTCCTTATTACTACTATCACTAAAATATAAAATATCTTCTAATAGATTTTCAACAATGTATTTTTGCATCATTTGCATTAAAATCAATAACAATTTCAAAAATTGAAAAAAATGCCATCCCTCATGGGTCAGATAATCGAGGGTTGACTGTATTTATAAAAGATTAATCTCTGCACGTATATAACTCTTTAAAATCCAAAACAATTGGATCGCATGAATTTTTTTAACATAAGACTTTAATTTGGCTTCAATTAATTATCATATGAATACATTTATTGTTAAACAATTATTAGGTTAATGAATAAATTTCCGGCTTTCAGACTTGCTTCAAATCGAAGTTGAATATATTCCTCTGGGATTTTCTATGCAAAAAATTGATTTCGCGCATTACTAACCTTTAGAGGTATCCCTATATAGGAAGGGGGTGGATAAGGATTTAGCTGTAGGGGGAGGGAACATCGGGGACCGGTGCCGACTTTCCATTTAAATTGCCGCCAAGACCCTGATTGGCGGGAAATTCAAATTGAAAACAAGAGGTTAAAAATCGCCAACTTCAAATGCGATTATCTCAACACCATTAGCAATTCAGAATTTACTGTAAAAACAAAAAATGCTCCATTGTTCATGAATTTTCCGAATATATATAAATTATGGCAAATTTCGCTAATCTAAAAAATTTTCAATTTTTAGCTTCAAGTTTTTGGTGACACTCTTTGGCATACTCCCACCCCTCTTCAAACTTTCGAGATATCGCGTCTTCAAGCTCTAATACAGAGCTACTAAAAGCTGAGAAGAGAGAGCAGCTAGTTCCTTCCTGTAAAAAAATAAAGGCAAAAAAGTTATTTTCAAAGGCTAAAAAATACCTCCATTTTTTGGCGATTTGCTCTATAACTTTTTTTCTGATCAAGAAATGATTTTTGTGTTTTCTACACAATTGTAGTGCAAAATCTGAGCTATCCAAAATGTGGCTACTTTAGTCTGATAGGACTTATAGAATCCAAAATATGGCCGTTTTAATGACACCTTGTCGAAACCCGTGTGCGTCCTAGAAAAAATTGCTGTACAACCTAATACATAGACCTAGTGATTTTTTTTCACAAAAAGTCATGAAATGGTTTATAATTTATGATTTTAAAACAAGAAATCAATTTTGAGAACTTTTTGAAAACTGTGCACTCATGTGGTTGAAAATGATCAATTCTTACAGAAATTGTGTTTTAACATTTGGTCAACTGTAGCCCCTAAAGCTGGCTTGCCTATCGTCAGCTGTCGGGCTTGCTTATGCAAGCTTACTCTCACTCAGTCTCAGGCAAGTAGTCTGGCTATTATATAGTCCCATAGCCAGTCGTACATATTGTAGTCTCTTAGTCTTAGTAGCTTAAGCTAGTATTATGTAATGTAATAAACCTTATATAATGTACTACAGCTATCCAATGGGGGCTACACAACCACTATTCCGATATTTTGAAACAGAATTTCCTCGTTATGCGTCTCCATTATTCGAACTATTTCAACAACAAAAAACTATTTTAAGTGTCCAAAAATAATGCCAAAGAGATAAAAGTGAATCGACCAGCAAAATGCGTGCAAAAAACGATTACAATTTTCAAGAGATATCCTGGTTTTTTACAGAGAACACACATGTTTACACTCTAAATAATACCATTATCGGGTTTTTTTTATTTAATCTAACATTCTTCCTTGGATTATCAGAGCTCCCATTCAAAATAAAATGCCTATTCTATAAAAGCGTTATCAAACAATAGATTTTCAAAGTAATATTTTATTGTTACACTTTCGAAAATGAATCGACTAAGTCTCTTGCTTACTTTAATTACCACGTTAATTTTTTCATGTTCATCTCGAATGCCTAGTAGTTATAGTGATCACTATGCGCGACATAAAGTATGCCCATTTACTGGCATGTCTGACACGGACAATATTACCTACATAAATAATAGACTAAATCATTGCTTTTATAATGCAACAGTAAGTTTTGACATCTACATTCAAACCTCTAAGACCCCTAAACGACCACGCAGGGATACCGAAGGGAAAATTTTGTATGTAAAGAAATGGAATTTTTTCATATACGAAATTTTCTCGCGTGTATCCCTACGTTGTCTTTTTGAAGTCGTAACATAGAGATTTGAATTTTAAAATTTAAAAAGAAATTTTGGAGAAAGTTCCCCTAGTTCCCGCCACTTAACGTTGACTAAACTCGACAAAAAATTTTACTTTCTTCCGGAGATTACCTATTTAGGGGTAATTTTATGCGAAAAATCGATTGCGCAAACTCCCGTAACCTGAAAACCGTAGAAAAATTATGAAAATTTGCCAAAAATGACCACGCAGAGATGCATGGGGATGCAATTCGATTTCTTGAGAAATGAAAAATATCCCCCCCCCCATTCATCCCTGCGTGGTTGTTTTTGGCGAATTTTTATCATTTTTCTGCGGTTTTCAGGTTGCGGGAGTGCGCACAATCAATTTTTCGCATAAAATTATCTCTAAATGGGTAATCTCTGGAAGAAAATAAAATTTTTTTGCCGAGTTTATTCAACGTTAAGTGGCGGGAATCAGGGGAATTTGCTCCGAAAGTTTATATCTTGTTTAGTTTTTAACACATGTTTTAACTTCATGTGATATATTTAATAAGAACCCAA
>JAQGBS010003069.1:0-12058 GCA_034698545.1 Acrobeloides obliquus
GCTGCAAAAACAAATTTTTCGATCACTTCTGTTCGAATTTGTTCTTCGGTTAGTGAAATAGGTTGTCCAAAACCCATTCCTAAAATTTTTTAAATGTTATTTTATCTACAGGGTTTGTACATGTGTGGTATTTATAATACTAACAAAAATAACCTGTAATTAGACACCAATTGAAAAGAATCTTTTTTAATAGCCTTAATTGTGCCATGAAGCTCATAATCGACATCATTTTATTATCTAAAATTAATTTTTTTGCCTAAATTATATTAAAAATTCCTTACTCTTAGCAAATTTAAAGGTATCTAATGGCACATCAGATGCTGAATAAGGATGCTCGTTTATACTTTTCTGAGTTTGCCGCCCGGCATGATTCAATTGGACAATTGCCAAAGATCCGCCGGATTTCATTGTATAAGCCAGTTTTTTGAAAGCAGATCGACGCTCTTCAGAGTCAATTGATTTATCGATTATAGCATTTCCTGGTGCTTCTAGATGGTTCTAAAAATTTTTACAAAATTCCATATAGCTCTTAGGAAAAAGGAGCAGAGGGTTGAGATTTTTGAAAACAATTTTTCAAGGGATGCTATGTAATTCGTTTATGAGAAAAAGGATTTTTTGGTCAAAAAGAGCTAAAAAAGCCGAATGAATAACATACAGGGTCGACAATAACATTTCCTGTTAAAATTACACCAAAACCACCATGAGCCCATTTAGAATATAGATTAATCAACCGTTGATTTGGAATTCCAGAAAATTTGAGATTATTTTTGTCATAAGTAAGAAGTTTTTCTGTCAGTGCGGCCTAAAAACCTTATTATTTTCTTGAAAAACACCTGTGCCATACCTTTAAAAATCTATTTTCTGCTAATCGATTCGAGGTTTGAAAATTTAATTTTTCGCCAAGAATTGATGGGTCAACATTTGAAGTTACTGGAACTCGTTGTGTCATTGTGGTTCAAATAAAAAATTATCATCAACTCTATAAAAGTCTTAAGACTGTTATATATTTTTGCAGATTTATATATACATATCATGATTATAGTTAGAAACTAAAGTGTAGTCAAATATCACGAAAAATACTTCAACATAGCTCTCATTTTACATCATTTCATTTCGTGAACAAATAGTTCAGCGATATGAGCACAAATTTTATAGTATAGTATTGAAACTTTAAACTAGAAAACACACATATCCTTCAAAAGTATGGAAGTATTTTAGGATTTAAAATGGCTCTGATTTTTTCTTGTAACTTTTTTGTTGTTTTTTTGTAAGTTTTTTTACTTTTTTTGTAACTTTCAAAATTTGTAACTTTTTTTACTTTTTTCTGTAACTTTCAAAACTTGTAACTTTTTGAGGTTTTATTGTAAAACCTAGGCCTAAGCCTAAAGCCAAGGCCTAAGCCTAAGCCTAAGCCTAAAGCCAAGGCCTAAGCCTAACCTCTACTTTTTCATAAAAATTTTATTCAGATTGACTTAATTCGAGGTTTTAGCAATAATGCCAAGCGGAAAACAGCTAATGGAAGAAAAGGCAAAAATTGAGGCCTACAGAGACGCAGGATTGAGCTTTCGTACAATCGGCGATAAATTACATATGTATTCAGCGTGAAAAACTACCCCAGAAACCGTCTTTAGTACCTTAGACCTTCCGAGTGTTAAGCAATTTCCACCCATTTTTAACGATTCCTCATTTTTTGCCAAACTTTTGTGCGACGTGTGACTAAAAGCTTTTATTTGATGTTAAAACGGATTATAAGGGTCTACAATCACTAAATAAAATATAAAAAAGCTTTTACAGAGCGACGCAAAAAAGATCCATTTTACCATTTTTCCATGAATTTTGGACCCAAAAATTTTTTCCTAAAATGACCCTATTAGGGGCAATTCGATGCGGGAAATCGATTGGGCGCATTCCCAAAGCTTAAAAATGCTTCCCTGATTCAAGGGAAAATGAGAAAAATGATTATTTTCGCTTCAAAAATCCTATTTTTTCCTTAATCAGGGACAGGGAAGCATTTTTAAGCTTCGATAATGCGCGCAATCGATTCCTTTTATCGAATTACCCCTAATAGGGTCATTTTTAGGAAAAAATTTTTGGGTCCAAAATTCATGAAAAAAATGGTAAAATGGATCTTTTTTGCGCCATCTGTACATCAATAATAAGCCAGTAACAATAATAATTACAAAATTATAATAATTAAAAATTATCACAAGTTCTTATCTTGATCCGTTAATACTCTCTAAAATTTGTTAATTAAGATATACAAAAATATTTTTTTCTTACATGATTTTGGTTTAAATGTTCCTCTAAAGCTGTTTTCGAGTATAGTCTTTTTGACAATAATCGCACTTGTAGACTTTGATTCCAGATGAGTAACACGATGATTATATAAAGTGCTGCGAGCCTTAAACTTCATTCCACATACTTGGCATTCGAATGGCCTTTCAACTGTATGTAATCTTTCATGGGTATCACAACTTTCTTTTTGTTTGAAGGTCTTTGGGCAATAAGAACATTTAAATAAGCCATCTTGATTGTTCGGATGCTTTAGCATATGAAACTTTAAATCTTTATAACTTTTGTACGATTGTGCACAAATAGCACATTTATAAGGATGTTTTTGACTGAGTTGTTCTAAAAATTTCTATATTCTATGTATAAATTACCCTGGAAGACGATTTTTAGAAAAGGGTCCCTTGGCCTTTAAAGAAAATAGGTATATCAGTGGCGTAGCCAAGGAAGGAGAGAGGGTGATCATCCCTCCCGATCGGAACAAAAACATGAAAAAATCCTAAAGGTGCCCCCTATAATTTTGATAAAATTTTTTGCCTGCCTTCGGCCAGCAAAAATATAAGGAGGTACCTTTATGATTTTTCCTGGCTTTCAGCCGGAATGGGTTGGGGAAGCTTCCCAACTTTCCTCTGGCTACGCCACTGAAGTTGATATTTCTACTTCCACGCCTTCAGCGCTGAACTTTCTTAAATTTTAGAAGGAAATGCTAAAATACTTGAATGGCGTCGTTCTTTATGCTTTTCCAATTTTTCAGTTTGACTATAACTCTTTCCACAAATTTCACAAATAAATGATTTTTCCGGTATCTTATGAATATTTTGGTGTGCGCATAACTGGGCTTCCTGAGCAAACTTTTGTCCACAGGTAGTACATTCAAAAGATTTTTTATCTATATGGATTCTTTCGTGTGTTTTAAGATAATTCTCTTTGTTGAAAGATTTTTCACAATAAGAGCATTTAAAAGGTCGATTTCTTTCAGTTTGATCTAAAATTTTTTGATAGTCATAGCATATTTCCCTCCAAGGATAACAAAATCATCACTCATGGCGAAGAGGCAAGTTTCTATTTTTGTACTCAAATGGACTAGGGCTCTAATCCGCCATGATAAAAAGTTTATAAGAACGATTAAAAAAGCTGTTAAAAGAGAATCCTTTTGGATGAATTTTTTGGAATTTTTTTGGAAATTAGACAAAGAATTTTTGCTTTTCATTTTCCCAATAAAACTCCTAACCTATACTGTCGCTGATTCGATCCCGCCAGGGTCAGCTCCATACCGAAAGGGTTAAACAATCTATACCTGAGTGATGGGTTCCAATATGCATATTTAATCCTGACTTTTGAAAAAATTTCTGGCCACATTGACTACACTCGTATGGCTTTTCATTCTTATGGATTCTTTCATGCTGATCCAAATGTGATTGTTGTTTAAACATCTTATCACAAAACCGGCACTGATATGGCTTTGAATTTGTGTGAATTCGAAGATGTTGATCCAGCTGAGATTGTTGTGTGAACCTTTTCTCACAAAATTCGCATTCATAAGGTTTTTCGCCAGTATGGATTCTTTCATGAAATTGAAGATGCTCTGGGCGTTTGAACGATTTCTCGCAATAAATACATATGAAAGGACGTTCGGGATTTCTGGAGGGGTTGTTTTGAGTCTAAAATTTGTGACTCAAAATTTTTATATTGATCACATTGGCATAACCAGACTCCCCCTTGAAATATCGAACTCACGTCTTGAAAACCGACGGCTGCTGCGCTCTTATGATCAAGTGGCTTTTTATTTGCATGAAACCTTCGAAGATGTTGAATCAAATGTGGACGCTGCTTGAACTTGTTATCACAAAATTCACAATCATAAGGTCTTTCTCCAGTATGGATTCTTTCATGAACTCGAAGATGCTCTTTGCATTTGAATGATTTTTCACAAAAAGTACATTTGAAAGGACGCCCGAGATTTTCGGTTGGGTTGTTTGGGGTCTAAAATTTTTGATTCCAAAATGTTACATTATCAACTTTCTGGAAAAAATGAACATTTTTAAAATTTTTTCAAAACACCTGATCACCTTTGTTGGAATTTGTATTGTTGTTTTTGTGCTTCCATTCAAATTCATTTTCATCAAAATTTCTTCTCGCATCTTCTGAATTTCGTGAGGAACTCGTTCATTGTTTACTTGAGTCAAAATCTTGCTGTCACTCACGTTTTCATTTTTCGAAGCTTCTTTTAAACGATTTTCATGCTTCTTTTCATGATCGATAAGAATCCGACGAAATTTGAAAGCTTTGTCGCAAAAAGAGCATTTGAATGGTTTTGAAATCGGATGTTTTGGGGTGTCTAAAATATGATTTGTATATTTTGATTTCTTAAAAATACCTAAAGACGCTGCTTGAGCTGGTTCAGAAAGAACTTCTGTTCGTTCTATATTTTCTTGATTTTCTAGGCCACTGGGAATATTGAAACTGACTCGTTTCTAAATAAGAATATGGTTTAAGTAATGGGTTGTTCAAGAAGTTGTGCACTTCATTTTTCAAGAAAAAAGTGCAAATTAAAGTGCGCGAACTTTTTATAAAACCAAATACAGGGTGCCCCAAAAAAGGGCAATTTTGCGATTTTAAAAAAATTTTCAAGTTTTTTAATTTTCACCAAAATTATACTATAGGGGGTTTAATATGCGAGAAATCGATTGCGTGCATTGCCGGATTTTGCAAACGCTTCTCTTACCCGGATCCAGGGAAAGAAGTGTTATTGAAGCGAAAATGTGGTCAGGGAATCGTTTTAATGGTTCGGCAATGTGCGCAATCGATTTCTCGCATAGAAACACCCTCTATAGGGTTATTTTGGTGAAAATTAAAAAATTGAAAATTTTAAAAAATTGCCCTTTTTAGGGGCACCCTGTAGATATTACCTTTTTGAGAATAGATTTGACTTTAAGAGTTGGTTTTTCAAAAACCATATTATACGCTGAAACTTCTTGATTTTCATTTTCATCGTCTTCTTCATCTTCGAAAAACTCAGATTCTTCATCGATTTCACTAGTATATTCTATTTCTTCATTTTCATACATATTTTCCTCACTTTAATACAGGGTGGCGTAAAAAGTGGCGTTTTTTGGCATTTTGGGACCCGAAAATTTATTTTTCTAAAATGACCCCCTAGAGGTAATTTTATGTGGGGAATCGATTGCGCGCATTCCCGAACCCGGAAAAGGCTTTCCTGATCTGATTCAGGGAAAAAATAGGATTTTTGAAGCAAAAATGCTCATTTTCCTTGTTTTTCTGCAAATCACTTTCTAGGGGTAATTTTATGCGAACAAGCGATTGCACACGTTTTCAAAGCATAAAATGATTCCCTAATGCATAAAAATGATATTTCTCATTTCAAAATCGCTTTTTAGAATAAAATTTCTCCTAGAAAGTGATTTCCAGAAAAATGAGGAAAATGACCATTTTCGCTTCAAAAACCCAATTTTTTCCCTTAATCAGAGTCAGAAAAGCATTTTCCTGATTCGGGAATGCTCAATCGATTCCCCGCATAAAATTACCTCTAGAAGGTTATTTTTAGAAAAATAAATTTTCGGGTCCCAAAAGTCCAAAAAAGCCACTTTTTTGCGCCACTCTGTAAACGGTAAAAATTTTTTAAAAGCATTATTATAAGTGAAAATGTTTTTATAAAAAAGGTATGCGGACGAAAATCAGAATCAGGGAAGTATTTTTTGAATTCTTCATTTATCACAAACATGACCGTAGCTGCGTTGGGGGCACTTGGGGAGCGGAGCCCTCCCCAAAATCCAAAAATGAAAATTTTTTCCTAATGATTTCCCTTTATGTTTTTGTCCAAAATTTTGGAAAAAATCTCTAAAAATCATAATGATCTCCTACATACATGAACAAGGAGGGGGGACAAGCTACCTCGAGGCTATATGGTGTCGACCAAAAAAAGGCCTGTTTTTTAGCCTGAGGTAGTTTCCAGCCGGCTTCGCCACCCGAGGCTATATGAACTCCGAGGTTATAACGGCTTCGACACTCTGATGCTATATGAATCTTTAACTTTTGGCTCGATGCTAGCTACATGAGGGGGATAGTCCCCCCCCCCATTGGTAATGTATGGTCTCCTATGATTATTCACTAAAAATCAACATGGGAATTGTTGACATTTTTGATGAAAAAATGGCAACTTTTTGTTGAAAACATGTAAAATTTGTGGCACTTTTTGTTGTAAAAAATAGCAAATTTTAGACATTTACGCTACTAGTAGGAAACTAACGTTTGCTCATCTGATCCAAGTTCTTCCTCATCTTCTCGCATTTCTTCATCAGACTCAAAATATTCGATTTCATCTTCGGACGAATCATAACATCTAAAAACTTATAAATTACGTTATAGTGTAGTCAATAATCTTACGTAAATGGTCTACGCTTTAATTTTTCCTGTTTAGCCTGCAAGTAATCAGAAATAGTCGATATAGCTTGAATTTTCTTATTGATAAATTCCGTGAATGCCAAATTTGATGAACTCTGAACAAGTGTGTTTTCTTTTGTAGTAAACCAGGTTGAAGAATTTGGGATATCTGCAGAATTGGGTGAAGAAGTTGGAGAATTAGATTCCATCGTAACATCTGGATCTGAATCGAACGAGCTTGAACAATGATAGTTCGAAGTTTCAGGGCTTGCTATTGAACTCGATAGTTTTGGCAGAGATTTCGAAAAACTTGGTCCATGCACATCAAGTAGCAATGGAAGATCTGATAAGGACTGTGAATTCTCTTTACTTATCGCAGTCTTTGGTGGACATGATTTATATGCAAAACCAGAAGCATTCTTTGGTAGACATGGCTTTGTCACAGATTTTGTACTTGAATTTGTTGAACAATGTGAAGTTGGCGTAACGTGAGTAATTTTATCTGCTTCTTTAGTCCGTTTAAATTTTGATCTTTCTTCTGAAGAATTGGAATCTTCTTTTTCTTGAATTGATTTACGTCTTTTTGCATATTGTTTTTTACTCTTTTGGCGTGCTCTTACTATAAAAAAATCATGACTCATAAGTAAAAAGGTCAAGTCCTATTTCCATAAGCCCGTGCATCCAGGTCCGCATTTAAAGGGGCCACTCCAAGGACGTAGATGAGAGTGGGAGCAACGAGGACCGGTGCTCCCATCCTTATCTGGGGGGGGGGGGCAAACGGGGACCAGTGCCACAGAAAAATGGCTACCAAATGGCATTTTTGCCCTCTTCTCGTGAAATGAACTATATGCACACCTTTATGACGAACTTCATCTAAAAGCTCTTTTTGAAGTTGATTTAATCCCTTGTTGATTTTATAAACACTGAGAGCAATATGATCAAGCTTCACAAGTTCATTAATCTCAATACGTATACCACATTGATAAAGTGCATGTTGCAACTCTTCTTCGGTTGCTCCCCATTTTATTTTGTATTGTTTTTGATCAACAAATTGTTTTGGTACTTCCACAATATTATTCCCTTTGTCATCAGAAGATATGGGGTTTATTATCATTTGCTAAAAATTGAGAGTGAAAATATTGGGTGTTTCATAAGTAATGTCGGTCCCAAAAAATACATCGAAAATCGTCATTTTTCGCTCGTTTTCGACGAAATTTTTTTCAGTAGTGGGTAAGAGTGTATGAATACGATTCAATCGATCTTTTTGAGAATAAATCATGTTTTCGTGTCAATATACAGACTTTTTCAAAAAATGGGGGTTTTTCAATGTTGCATCTTAAAGTTACAATTAGGGTTGTTGGCGACCGGTTAACCGATAAATCGGCTAATCGATCAACTAGAAAACCCAGTAGGGTCGAAAATTTAGTCAAAAATAAACTTCAGTAAAAACTTCGCTCGTTTGCGTCAACAATCAATCTATAAAAACTATCCTACTCCCAACTTGCTAGGATAGACACACTAAACCGGGTCATAGCTTTTCCTATCGGTCCCTCCGGCTCCTCCTCTCTATAAAATTTCAACCAACATTTTTGTGGCATTTCCACCCCTTTCCCACAATCCACTTTTCCACAAGTCAAAACATCCGACCACTCTCTCCCTTTCGAACAACAACATTTGTATGGGAGCGACTTTCATAAAGGATCGGCTGACTAGCCGACACCATAAACAATAACATTTAAAAATTCAAAAAGTGATAGTGAAAAATAACGATTTTCAATATATTTTTGGGATCGACATTACTTATGAAACAACACAATCATAGGTCGGCAAGATGGGAAGTGGTCCCCCCTCAACTTTGAGTCCATGAGTGCGTGGGTCAGGGGGAGACTCCCCCCCCTCCCTTGCCGACCTATGAACCCGCTAGTATAAAATGTAAATTCTCACTTGTTGGTTTTTCTGGGGTATTGTTGCGCTTGAGCTTGATGAATTTTGATTGTATGATTCGTCATCAGATGTATTAGCGTTTGAAGAGTTTATGGCTTTTTCATAATCATAGTTCAGCATTTGAAGATTCATTTGAGCTTGTTTGATTTTTTGACGAACTCGGCCTTTTCTGATGCGATTCAGTACTAAAAATAATGATAAAAATATAAAAAAGTTTATATGCAACATTACTACCTTTTGTCCGAACTTCTGATAACAACGATTTTTGAACGTTGTTAAATCCATGCCAGCTACTTTTTCGATAATCCAAAAAAGTTTGCCTATCCATTGAGATAATCTCATCTATCGTAACTTCTAACCCATGTTCTTGAAGAATTTGGTGAATCTGCTCTTTAGTAGCACCAGGTTTTATTATGTTAGGAGAAGTATTGTTAGTATTGTTGTAAACAATCTCATATTCATATACTTGACCATCGTCTTCGGATGTCGAACTTAATCCGTCATGATTCATAGTTTCTAAAAGTTTAAAAAATTTTGTGAACGGACATTACGTGCGTGAAAAATTCGTGATCACTTTGAATTTTTATAACAAACAATATTTAACAATAACAATACAACAAAAATTATTCAAAATATCCTCCTTTAGCTTCTATTAGAAAATATTTTTGCGCTTTATAAAATTATTTTTTGTTCCTTTGTGAACATACATTTATTTTTTATAGCAAAAATGGCTGAATTTCGACCAGCAATAGTGAAACTGTATGAAAAAGGGAAATCAATTCTGGAGTAGCCAGCTCGTAAAACTAAATTAAACGCGTTGGATTACTCGTCACTCTATTATGGTTCAATGGTCGACATCTTCGCCACTGCGCCACAGAGGATTCTTTCTAATTATAGAACAAAGTTCGCCTTTGTTTCAATGGAAAAAAGACAGAATTCTCAAAGTCCGAAAATTTGAAGAATTGAAAAAAAATTGTGTGTCGACTCAGGATAACTTTTTATGAGGAACATAAAAAAATAGAATTTTCGATCGTAGGAGTTGGAGCTTGTAACAAACAAGGAGTAGTAGTCTTAACTATAAGAGAATTGACCTAACTTTTCATTGACTATGAGAAGAGGATTATAGACATATCAATCAATTATTGTAAAAACCGCCTAGAGAAATGCAGCAAGATGATAAAAAAGTATAATCGATGATAAAAATGATGATAAAGAAGAATAAATCAATTAGAGAACTTTTTTATTTAAATCTTTTTGGCTTCTGGCACTTTTTATGCAAAAAATCATTACATCTTTTTTTCCATATCAATTTTGGGAAAACAGTCTTAAAGAGGGTAACAATCGGGGCCGGTTCTCCATACATCAATTTTTGACAAAAATCAACTTTTTAACACCCTAAATGAATTTTTTGGAAAAATTGATGTTCTACAAAATTGTTCTCCTTAAAATTCTGAACAACTTTGTAGAACATCACTTTTTTCGAAAAATTCATTTAGGGTGTTAAAAAGTTGATTTTTGTTAAAAATTGACAGAGAACCGGCCCCATTGCTACCCCCCCCCCTTTAAGTGAATTTGAAGAATGTAGATTTTTCAAATTAAAGAGTTTTGAAGTTAACTACTATTTTGCGGTAAAATTAAATCGCCGCAAGTGTGATTCGATCTTGGTATCTTCGGAATCGAAGCCGAGACTACTACCACTGAGCCATTTTAGCCATTCTAATGAAAGTTTAAATTTGCTTATTATTTTACATGTTTTTTTACTTATGAAAAGTATAAATCAGTTTTTCATGATTTTTTGTAAATAAGTATAATCGTCCATGTTCTTTAAGAATCCGAACGAACTTGTGAAAAATTCGACTGTTAAAGGAGTCCAGTAATTTACAACCATATGAAAAAATGATATATTCGGAAAGATCATGAAAAATGTGCACTTTTTGTTTTTAATGTTCTGAATCGTTGTAGTTTTCGAGATAATTGCGTTTGAAATTTGAATTTGTATGTATACAAGCTCTTCGTTGTAATACACAAACTTTTTTGAATTTTTTGGCGAAAGTCACCTTGTTTGATGCAAATTTAGCCAACCTAATTTTAGAAAAAATCGCATCAAAAAATCTTTTCGGGTAACCAAGATATCGATAAAATTTTGATGTATATTGGGCCACTCTGTATAGTTCTCAAAGAAAGGTTTTTATTCAACCAAAAATTTACAAAAAACAAATAAATTTTTGTCTTTTCTAAATGCCCAAAAACATTTAATTTTATAAGAATTTTAAAAAATTGATTGAATATTTATTCTTCTAAGCAGCATCATTGCTTTTTCCATCTTTGGGTGCCTCTTCATCCTCGTCTTTATTTTCAGCTATGTCAACACTTTCAGCAGGTTCGTTGTCACGATTACGCCTAGCTACTTCAGTATCTTCGTCTTCGGCAGAGACAATTTTTTCGGCATCTTTTTCTTCATCATGCTTATGTCTTGTTTCACTTTCTTCATCAACACCTTCTTGACTTTCATTGTCACGCTTACGTCTGCCGGCAGTATGAGAATTGGTTTCAATTACTTCTTCGGAATCAATGTGTTTTTCACTAGCAAGCTAAAGATAAATTTTTTAAATCTAATAATATCAAATGCAGACAAAAAATAAATAAGTACGATTTCCATATAGCCTGTTTAACGATTTTTCAGAAATTTTTGTCTGTATGATCAAGTGGTTGGTCTTTCATTTTATAGGTACTAGCTCGATCCTTTGACCGTAGAGGGTCGGTACTCTACAATCAAACTATAGGGTCGTAAGAATTATGGTTTGCCAAATTCACTTACGATAAGAATGTTGAAAAATGCTAAAATCTTACAGATGATTGCTTTTCTTCTGCTTGAACATAATAAATAATCAATCCCAAAACAAAAGTCAATGCCAGCAAAGTACAAGACTTCATGACTATGTGTATATAGTCCTTATCAGCTGGAGTAACAAAAAAGTTGTGCTACTATAGCAAAGTGGATAAAGAAGCCGCCTTTTCGATCTGGCAAGTTAAGCAACGTCGGGCCCTCAGATTAGATTCCCATTTTTGATGTTCAAAAAAATTCTTTTACAAGTAATGTAGCAAAAATTTTTTGCTTTATTGTTTGTAAAAGAAATGTTTTTGAACATCAAAAGTTTTACTCTAGTGGTAATCGAACCTGCGGGCTCGACGTTGCGTAACTTGCCAGATCGGACGGGCTTATTAAAACAACTATTTAATGTTAACCATTATGTGTAAGGTGATTTATGGAAGAGCCCATAATCCAAGGTAAAATAATGACAGCGCATAAGATTTTGCGATTTTTCTCGTCAGCATAAGCTTTAAGCGGACGCCATTTTTTTCAGCACTAAAAATACTTTTTTTAGCACTAAAAATATTTTTTTTAGCACTAACATTTTTTTTA
>JAQGBS010003070.1:0-12057 GCA_034698545.1 Acrobeloides obliquus
TGGCATATTCAAAAGACGATAATTTTTCAAGGGAAAAAGCATTTTTGATGCGGTTTTTTTTCACTATTGGGTTTTTAAGAGCACAGATTTTGATTCTAAATCGAATTTGGAGTGGTTTTCTTATCAAACTTTCGAGTTCCGAAAATGCGTGATGGTCCCTACATAAGGGCCTTATGTTTTTTCGCGCCTTCTATGTGAAATTTTGTACGGGGAGGCCGACCACTTTTGTGCAGGAGAGGATATATCCCGCCCTTGTTACCCATGAGTGGAGCTATCCCCAATCCACTACTTCCTTTAGCTATGCTACTTATTATTACATAGCAATTTTAGATTTACGAATTCTTACGGTCAGCGGTTGTCATGAATCCGGCAGAACTACATTCATCCATGCTTTATTATATCACTTGGGCTATGAACTAGAATTGAGTGCAATCATAGCTACTCGTATTAAACAAGGTAAGTATAAATTTCCTTCTAATAACTCTTTAAACCTCAGGAGTAATGATGTACTGTCTTTTGGATAAAAACCTTGCCATCTTGGATTGCTGTGATAACATTGATGACAATAAGTCAAATACAATTATACCATCTCGAATCATCAACGAACTTTTTTGCTATGCCATATCAGATCACAGAATACAACATATTAAAGTCGATGAGGTTAAATTTTAAAGATATTAAATAAAATTGAGCTTTCTTTTAGACAAATTTCTCTGAACCGGCTAAATTTTCGGAATATTTGGAGCATTCTCTAGAAAGAATGAAAAGCTTGTTTAGCCTTATGGAAGCCATGGGAGATAAAGATAAGAAACATCATGGTGGCCGGCATTTATCAACCGTTCTTCGTTATAATAATTTAAGTGTACATCAAAAAGATAAGTTTAAAGAACAGAGAAGTGCTTATAAAGTAAGTAAATGAGGCATTTTCCCGGTTTCATAATTATGGGCAGAGCGTAATTCTTTGGCTGGCTTGGAGGAGGAACACCTTTGAGGACCTTTTTTGAAAAATTTTTTAGAGAGATTAGTAGTGACACTGGCGTAGATATATTGCTTCCTAAGAAAAAACAGCGTTGCAGGCAAAAAATTTTTTTGAAGAACCATGTTTTTAAGCTGAAAATACTCGGAAAATTCGATTTTTGGTGAAAAATTAGCCAACATGTTGAAAAAAATAGGGAATTTTGATGAAAAAATGGAAAAATTGATTAATTTTTCGTAAAAAAGTCTTGCACACAATCCTAGAGGTGTTCATAAAAAATTTTCCTTTCAAATTAAAAAAATTTTTCTAATCTTTTTTTTACACGTTTTTATTTTAATGTCTTACATTTTTAGCAACAAAAGGAGGATATAAAATCAAAACCACTAGACGATGAAATCCTTGAAAATACCAGTTTGAGTAAAGAAGTAAAAACATTTAGACGTATTAGTTTCTACACATCTATTTTTAGCAAGCAGAAAAACTTGCCCAACAAATTAATGAATGTTGTTTCGACGAAAATGCCTATTTATTACCATATTATAATGACAAGGAAATTAGCCAGCAAGACATGGAAGATTTTAATGATATGCTTGAAGAAATTTCTGGAAGAATTTTGAATGAAACAAATGCGTTTGGTATTGAAGAAACCACTGAAGACACTTCAAATTTTGATATTCGTGCATTCTTTAGCTATACATGGAACGATCTTTCCAAAGATGAAAAATTAACCGAATCAATTATGAAAATTGCGAATGAATCGATATTAAAAGATGAAGATTCAACTATAGATGGTCAAATTTATGATAAACGTATGCAAGTAAGTAGCTAAAAATTGTAACTGATAAAGATTGCTCACTAGGTGCAATACTCCTATGGAAAAAGATTGGTGGGGGGTTTTTTAGTTTGGGTCATAAGAATAAAAATGGCATATGACCTGGATGTGCACAAGAAGAAAAATTTTTCTACGGGCCTCACAAGATTTTTAACCATATTTTTCGTTTTAAGGCCATATTTCAACCAATTTAAATCCGTTTAGGCTTTTTTTTCTTTGAATTCTTGAGATCACTGCGAACAACTTTGTAGAACATTACTTTTTGTGAAAACATTTCTGTGTTGAAGAATATCCTTATGAAACTATTGTTTCCTTTGAGTGATATCTTGAGTTATGATATGCGAATTTCGGTCTATATATCATAACTCAAGCTTTCATTCAAAGGAAACAATATTTTCATAAGGATTTTCTTCAACGCAGAAATTTTCCCATAAAAAGTGATGTTCTACAAAGTTGTTCGTCATGATCTCAAGAATTCCAAGAAAAAATTTTAGCCCAAACGGATTTAAATTGACTGAATTATATCCTTAAAACGAAAAAATGTGGGTAAAAATTTTGTGAGACCAGTAGAAAAAATTTTTCTTCCTGTGAGTATCCAGGTCATATGCCATTTTTATTCTTATGACCCAAACTAAAAAACCCCATCAAGCTTTTTTCCATAGGAGTGTTGTACCTAGTGAGCGATCCTTGTGACCAAAGAAAACATTTAGGATTTTATCAAAAAAGCTGAAAAATATGTTATAAATAAAGCAGGGCCTTTAAAAAGGGCATTCAAAAAATATAATGAAGAATTTAAAGAAGAGGCAAAAAAGCAAGAAAATCTGGATATTATTTTCTCCATTCGATATATTTGTGGATTGGCTCAAATGTTGTTAGAATCTGGTATAAGCGAGGATAATGTAGATCAAAAATCGTATGAAAATCGAAGTGAAGTATAAAATAACAATTCATAACTTGATTTATAATAGCACATTTAGGCTATAAATTTGGCACTAGAAGGTTTTACCTTATTTTTGGTGGATATAAAAGATGGGATACTTTTGTCGACATCTTCTATACGAATGGCTTTGAATGATTATAAGTTGCTAGAAAATCTCGCGAAAGATTTCATCTACTTACATTACCAAAAATGCTGGACATTTTTGTTTTACACTGCGAAATGTGGGTTCAGACTCGAGCTGATCAAATTTTCGATATTCGAGAAAATTATGAAAGTTTTCCAACACAACGAAAATAGTCCTAACCAAGAGCCGCAGGAAATACGGATACAAGCACTTAGGACATTAACTTTGTTGTTATCACAGGTAAATCGGAAAAATATATATCCTGAGGATGTGGCTTACCATATTTATTCAAAAATAAGCCCGGGCTTATTTTTTCAATCCCCTCTGGGGTGCATATTTTAGAGGGAGAGCTTATTATTCCCAACCTACCCAGCGACAGTGCAAAGCAAAAAAATCAAAATCTTTCAATGCGGAAATTCACAGCTTTACACAAAAGCACTAACACAAACGTCTATTTCGGAGAAAAGGTTTTTTTCTTCATCGTCTAGAAATTTCGGAGGAGGGGGTTATTTTAGAGGCTTATTTTACAGAGTGCCAAAAAATGGCACTTTTTGCACTATTTTTTCAATTTTTAAAAAATATTTACTAAAATAGCCTTATAGGGGGTTTTTCTATACGAGGAATCAATTGCACGCATTGCCGAACCTTGAAAGCTTCCCTGGCTCTAATTCAGAGATGAGTGCATTGAAGCGAAAATAGGCTACTATAAGGCCAGAGCAGGTTTGTCGCGGCTCATAAAAATTATCGAGTTCGAGTTTTCGAGTTTAGTATGTTTATTTTTTTACATTAAAAATTAATGATTTGTAATGCGATTTCCTAATGATCCCCTTTATGTTTTGACCAAAACTTGTGAATAATTTACAATAAAAATTGCCAAAATCGAAAAAATTGATCAGAATCGAGAAAATTGGTCAAAATCGAAAAAATTGCCAAAATCGGAAAAATTGATCAAAATCGAAAAAATTGCCAAAATCGAAAAAAATTGCCAAAATCGAAAAAAATTGGTCAAAATCGAAACAATTGATCCATTGAAAAATTGCCAAAATCGAAAAAAATTTCTATTTTTACATAAAAATGCCTATTTTTAAAGAAAAAAGTTGATTATAGTTACGGTAGGGAAGGAGGGGGGGATAAGCCCGTGATCATGTTTAATCACGGAGGGGGTCTAAAAATGTTAAATATTTGATCACGTGATATGTGAATGACTCCTTCTTCAAAACTCGAAAACTCGATTATTTTTTCGAGTTCGAGTTTATCGAGTCTCAAAATAATCGAGTTTTCGAGTTTGCGACAACCCTGGGCCAGAGAAGCATTTTCAAGGTCCGGGAATGCGGCAATCGATTTCTTGCATAGAAAAATCCCATAGAGTTATTTTTTTGAAAATTAAAAAGCTTCAAAAAAATTGAAAAAATCGTGCAAAAATTACAAAAAAGCCATTTTTGGACATCCTGCAGAGTAAACATGGTATTTTCATGGTGGAAGAGAGTTGAAAGACATTTTTATTCTTAAAAACACACTTTTAGACCCCTTCAACGTTGCTGGGCACAGAACTTCCTCCAGATGATCCAGGAAAATTTTCCGACTTTAATGAAGCAGAAATTGCAAAGCTGGCAGTTTTTAGTGAGCGTATTGATAAATATAACGATATCCTAAAAACAAAACAAAATTTCACTAAAGAAGAAATAGAAAACCACTATATCGAAATGCTGGATTATCCGAAAAACTTTTTTAACAATAGTGATGTTGCAAAAAATAAACAACTAACATTCGATGACCTATCACCACGAATTGTTTATATGTTTACTGCTTCTATGTGGAAATCTTTTTATAAAGCCATTGGTAAGTAATTTATTTATTGGGGACGGGGTATTACGCACAAACTAGTTCGGTCAAAAACTTTATAGATCACTACTTGAATAGAGATTGAAAGTCGGTAAAAAAGTTTGATCTTAACTCCTATAATTTTTTGAAACGTTTATTCATCTAAAAAAGCCCTGATCCCTGCCCAATTTTCGGCCTTTGGCTGAAAAACTTCATATTTTATTTAAATAGTCCTTTTTTGAATATTTCTTTTTTTATTATTCTTTTTTATTTAAAAATTTTTATTAGAAAATATTTTTATTTAAAAAATGGCCTTTTGAGCCAAAAAAAGTCGCATTTTTTGCAAAAATGACTAAATATTGCATTTTTAGAGAAAAAAACAGCAATTTTTTTATATTTTTTGGCAAAAATGACAATTTTTATTGAAAAATGGTCATTTTTCCAAAAATCGTATTTCTAGGAGGAAAAATCACATTTTTGGCAAAAATCGATCCCCCCCCCCATTTTTCGGAAAAATGAACCCCTCTATCTACCCATGGCCAGTCCCCCCCCCCCCAACTAACCGAAGATCCGAAAAACATAATTGACTTCCCTTGTAAGTTAGAGCCAACTATAAGCAAAATAAATTATAGCATATCATTTTGCTGATCTTGTTTTGAAAGAAAGTTACTTATTAACACCATTTGAAATAACAAATTTGAAAATCATAAAAGCCCTATTATATCTATGGCAGAGAATGCTAGATCTTGCTGATCAAGATGAAGCCTTGTTTAAAAGGATCATGGACGAGAACAAAGATTGGGTCGTTTTTATACTGGTATCTCAAAACAACGAAGTCTTTGAAAATGTTATCGAGCTTGTCAATAAGATTATTTATCTGGAAGACAAACATGAAGAATTCAAAATCGAACGAGCTAATGAATACGAAAAAAACTGGAATAATAAAACAGTAGGCCTTGTCAATTGTTAATGTTCTTATGAAAACCCCCTTATCTTAAAAAAAATTAAAAAAGGGATTTTATGTTAGTGATTTTTAAATTTAGGAATTTTCTGTAAAACCCAAACACTGGGACGACAGAATAATAAATCAAGCTAACTAACTTATTTCTACACCAAATATTAAATCGATCCGGGGGGCAAGGCTTTTGGTTTTAAAAGATCAGTCCACTCAGAAAAAAGTTGTCCCAAAATCTACATATAGAGCATGAAAAACGGAATATTTTTTATTTTGGGAGGGGGGACGACAGATAAAATGACACCAAAATTATTGAATTTTGAAATTGTTTTGGGTTATTGAAACGAAAACATGAATCAGATTTTCGCTTCAATAACCCAAAAAAATTTCAAAATTCAATAATTTTGGTGCCATTTTATTAGTCTCATCGAGTTAAAAAATGGCGTATTTTGAATTTTATTAGTAAAAGATTAATCGATTAATAAACAACTTTTATTGATGCATGAATACTAAAAACTATTCGTGCACAAATAGTTAACTATACACGTGCAAGCTTTCGTTGTAATACACAGATTTCAAAATCGCCAACTTCACACGCGATTATCTAGACAACGAAAGCGATTCAGCATATGCCGTAAAAACAACAAATGCTCCATTTTTCATGCTCTATCCGAATATGTTAGTTTTGTGACAACATTTTTCCTAGTGGACTGGTCCTTTAAAGATATTCTTTAAATTTAGCCAACTTTTTCCCAATTAAATAAACGCCTTCAACGTAAAAAGATGATAGAAAAATATGGAGATTTCCGACTTAGTTTATTAGAAAACGATCATTTGAAAAATTTCTTAGAAAGATTTTTAAATCGGCAATATACGCTTCAAAACTGTGCAACATATATTTGGCATCTAAGAAGATTGCTGTATAATTTTTCCGATGATGACGATGAAAATAATCTTAGCCTAAATCATTATATTGGTTATAGACATAAAATTATACAAAGGGTATATGAAATATTTCAAGAAATATGTAAGTTAATGTTTGTGAGGGAGGCAGTGGGAGAAATTTTTTGGTCACTGTGAAGAGCGCGGCTGCCAAAAAAGTTCAAACTCCGTGTACAAGCCTTTAATTGGGGGGAGGGAAGTTTCTCGCCGTCTGAAGCCAAAATGAGCCCCGCCTCAAAAAATTGAGGCCTGTTCGTGGGCCAAAGGGCCGTTGGCGGTCTGCAATTTTTTTGTTTCCGTACACAAACACACAAAAAATCATATTAGTTTCTCTATGAGTTTGACTTAAAAAATCCCGAAAATCGGGATCGGGATTGGCCTCGGGATCCCTATTTTTGGATCGGGATCGACCGCGGGATCCCGAAGTCGCAAAAAATGGCCATTTTCGGGATCGAAATCATCGAGATATCCCGATTTCGGGATCAGGATCCCACCAGCCATACTCACAACGGATGATTTCCTCTAAATCCCGTGGTTTAATAAAAAAAATTCATTTAAATTCGAGTTCCCCTTATCGAAAAACCCCTGGATACACAAAATCAGTCAATTTGGATTAAATTTTTTGAACTTTCGATGGGTTTTTCACTCCTTGGTACCTAGAATAACTAGAATTTTCAAAAAATTTCCAATTTGTCTGAATTTTTGATCCATAGGTTTTTAAATATGAAGAGCTAGAATGTGAAGGAATTTTTTAATTTTGATTGAAGGAAAGTCGAGAAAATCGACCGTTGTGAGTGGTCCATTGTAAGTTGTCTGTTGAAATTGTCCTGGTCCTATTATCGATACAATTTTAGATCCTTTAAAAAATAATAAAAATAAAGTCTCAAAATCTGAAGAACAAATCAATCGAAACTTGGAGATTATTATTGCCTCACTTGCTTTATTGCGAATGCTGATATTTTATTTTTATAATCAAGAGAATAAAAACTTTTTCCACAACGTTAGTGAAATCAAAGAATCAGAGAAAATGGTCCGCATTCATCAACTAAATGCGTCACCTAATAAGCCAATTACCGAAACAGAAACATGGAATAAAATTATGTTTATTCTTGGAGTTAGTATCCAAGAAGTTCTAAAAATTAGGTTAGCTACTAAAAAAGTACAGTTTTTTCAAATAATTGCTTATTTTTAGAAATATCAATGAAGATTTAGTTGATGAAAAAAATCATATTCAATTTGTCATTATATTGACGTTTGCTTACAATTTAGCCATAGCTTCAGAAATTAACATAACGAATAGACAACTTAACAAACCAAATATTGTAACTTTGCAAGATAGACACGAATACACCTATCAAGATATGATACTTTCCGACGAAGCTTTTATGAATTTAAATTTGGAAAATGAGGTAAATCCGTTAATAAAATTAGTAAAAAAATTAAATTTTTTATGAAAAAATTATTAAAAATTCGGTTTCGACTCCTATTTCTATTTCGCGACATTTGAAACCCAAGATTTTCGATTTCGTTTCGAAGTTTGTGATTTCGACCCAGCAATACTAATTGGATAAAGGGGGAGGACAATACCATTTGTCAGTAAAATCCCCACATATGATCACCCGCCTATTCTCTACAATTACATGTTTTATAAACATTACAATATTTCAAAAATTAAATTTAGAACAAGAAACTAAATAACGTTATGCGAGTGGCTTTTATGTATACACATTACGCTAAACAATCTATTATTCCAGAAGGAGATGAAGTAAAGAATTCCGAAGAAAATATTTATCAGCATGATGAGAGCGAATTTAAATACTTTAAAAGTAAATTGCAAAAATGCAAAACCTAGCTAAAGCTAAGAGCTAAGCCAGCTTAAACAGATAACGTCCTTAAGGCCCTTATTTGGGTGGACAAAAATGAGTAATTTCTCCCCCCCCCCAGTATAAAATTTAATGTTTTCCAGTATAAAAAATTAAAATGCTTTCCTAATTTCCCCATTTATGTTTTTTACCCAAAAATTGCTATTTTTCAACAAAGATGCAGTTTTTTAAGAAAAAACATTAATTGTTTACAATTTTTTGTTAGCAATTTTTGGTACTACTCTGGATTAGGGGACTAAAATCACAGGGTTCTGGAACCGAAAAAAAATTTCCTAAAAATAAGCCCCTTAGGAGTATTTTTATGCGAGAAATCGATTACGCATATTGTCGAAGCGTGAAAACGAGTCCTTTACCCTGAAAATTCTTCATTCTCTTTCGTACTTCGATTCGTTCGCTCTTTTACATCACTTTTCTTTTTTTCATTCGCTCTCATTCATTCTCTTTTCGCTTTTTTCGTTTGCCATTTTTTCTTTCAAAAAAATTTCATCTTTTAAGAAAATTGAGTTTTTGTTAAAAAATTGTTGATGAAAAATGACATATTTTGGACATTTTTGAAGAAAATTTTTTGGGAAAAATATAAGGGAAACCATTAAGTAAATTTATTCATTTCTCGGATTTTGGGGAGTCCATGGACCATGTGGATCCCCTCCTTTCCCTCCCTCATAGCTATGCCACTAGGTCTACGTACTTTTTTGTTTGTAACTTTGTTGCTAGCTGTATTCGTCCGTAAGCTCCGGCGACAAAATTTTACTTTATAATACATAAACACCGGCAAAATTATATTATTTAGATCTATTCCAAACCTTATCTTTGCAACTAAAGAAAACAGCTGCAGAAAAGGCTGGATTTCAAGCAAAATTGGAGCAAGAGCAAGCTCGAGTAAACCGATCTGAAAATGTTGGATCTACACTGTTTCAAGTGATAAATCAAAGTAATAACAACAATAATAATAATGGTCAAAACACCATGCAACTTGTTGTCGATGAACAATTAGCAACAAAAAATGCAATTGATGGGGTGTATTTACAGTGCATTAATGAAGGAAGTCTCTTAGAAAATTTTATTTTTTCAAAATGCTTTGAACCGTCAGTCTATAAACAACTAAGAGAGGTTTGGAAATTTAATTTTTTTTAAATATTATTTTAATCATCTCATCTTAGACATATGGAAAAGGAATTGCTCTAGCATTAACTTTTAAAATTGCTACCAGAGAACTAAAAACTATCTGCACAAACAAACACTATATAAGATTGAAGAAACACTTTGAAAATTTACTTCAAAAATTCGAAGTCATAAAACATGAAGCGATTAATTTAGAATTTCATTTATCTGAATCCAATGAGCTATTTGACTTAAAATTTGGAAAAGAAATTTTTGAAGAATTTGGATATGTTGATATAAATGGAGTAAAGAATTTATCCATAAAAATTTATAATTTTTAATATTTTAGTGCCTGAGAATGAACACAAATGCACAAGAATTGGAAAAAAATATTGATCAAATAGAATTTTTCTTACACACATTGACTACTATGGAAAATATAACACTGGGCTTTGCTATTGATTCAACATTTTATCCTGTTGAGGGTGATCAAAATTGTGAAACATTTTTACGTTCTTACTTACCTTGGGACTTCTTCAAGCAAGAAAAAGCAAACCGGGTTAGTTATTTTTGTGACCACAATATTACTGGTTCTGCAAAAATAATTTAACCGGATGGCACTGGATTAAAGAATAAGTAACGTAAAGATCGCAGGAGTGCCTCATAGAGATGTATAGTAGTGATGGGTTGAAAAAGAAATTTTTTTCGTATTTAGTATATCTAGAGACCGTCATATTTCAAAAAAGAACCTCAAAAAATGGGTTACAGGTGACCCTCTCAATTTTTAGAATATTTTGCTAAAATAGTATTTTTAGTGTTGCTCTACAAGACTATACCAAAATTTTTATGAAAATCAATAAATTTTGAGTACTTTTGACCCTTTTCTAATAAAACAGTAAAAATTATCAGTAAAATTGGAATATCTCAAAAACTATAACGTATACAATCATATACATTTGTACACATATTCTGCATGTTATTCCCGACCTTTGTGTAAAAAAATTTCGATAAAAAATATCCGCCTAACACATGACAAAAAAGTGTGACATCGAATTTACCTTTTTTTCATTTTTATCGATTTTGTGCACAAAATTTTGCTAAGAATCTTAATTAAAGTTATTTAAAAAGCTGTTTCTAGGCCAGGAAAACACTTTCTAATCGTTTTTGGCATAGGTATGAAAGTTCCCCGATAGACCCCCAGCCCATCCGGTTATCTGGTACTATTACTTCCCCCCTTATTTTCATTCTTACTTTTGGCACTAGGAACGAATGCGTCGCACAAAAAAATTTCGCACGGATCTTCCGCACATGAATTTTCTGCACGGATCTACCGCACATTTACACATCCGCACAGAAATACCGCACGAATTTTCCGCACAAGAATCTTCTGCACAATTTTTTGTAAAAGTTGCCTGAATTTCAATAAAATCGTGTTTATTGAAACGAATGGCAAAATATCTTTAAAAAATGTGAGAAAAAAATTCAAAAATGTGCGGAAGATCCTGTGCGGTAAATTTCTTAAAAAACTGTGCAGTGCATTCGTTCCTATTGTCTTACTTTTTCCCCGATTTGACACAAATTTCAAAGTAAAAAAGTAATAGGGAAAAAAATAAGAGGAAAAAAGTAAGAGGAAAAAAGTAAGAGGGAAAAACCAAAAAGAGTAAAAAAGTAATAGTTCCGGTCATCGGGAGTCGAAAATCGAACTTTCATAACCTATGCCAAAAACGATCAGAAAGTGTTTTTCTGGCCTAGAAACAAGAAATAACATTTTTGTCCCAAAATGGCACTTTTTAAATAAAATAGTCGGCTATTTGATCAATTTTTGGTGAAAAATGAATTTCACATAAATTTTCGTTTATAAAAAGTGCCAAAATTTTATTTTATGCAATACAGCAGTTATCTAATTAATTCTTTTAGGATTATTGCAACAACATCATAGCTGAATTAATAAAGCTTGCTCGAAATTCTCGGATACAAGGACTTGCTCATCCTTTTTCCGGTTATGTTCTAATCAGGGTTGAATTTAATGATGGAAGTATCTATCAGGTTTAAGAAAATGTGATTAAAGCGTAAATTAACGTCATAATTTTTTAGGCCACTTTCCGTCAAGAAATGTATTTGAGTGCAGTGTTAACCAACTTAAATCAATTAAACAAAGATAATTGGAATTCTCTGTATAAAGACAGCCATCAAATCGATATGAAAACAGATAAAACTTTAGCTGAACTGCACTTTTTACCTGCTGCATATTTATATGCCATTTAAATAATATTCCTTTTTCCAAATGCAATTTGTAATTTTTTCATATTCCTTATAAATAATTTTAAATCTCAACTAAGACCAGACATGGGCAGGGGATGAATAAATTCATCCCTACTATCCGAAAGCGAGTTTTTTGGGTTAAAACTAAAAAGGGTGGGGTGGAGCAAAGCTAAAAAGGGTGGAGCAAGGGTGAGGCTAGTTTTTTGGGTTTATAAAATTAT
>JAQGBS010003071.1:0-12056 GCA_034698545.1 Acrobeloides obliquus
ATGGCCGGTGCGCTGTGCAACCGCAATTTTCGGTTTGGGTTCTTCTGGCGGGGTTTCGTTGAGTTCCGGTTTCTTGGCTGTAGTTGATCCCGTTGAACGACGGGGTGCACGAATTTCTTCTGGCTTAGCCTGCGGCTGCGTTTCCACATCTGATAAGAACTGGGAAGCAGATGAAGTTGCTCCAGTCGAAGAAGTTGGCTTCAATTGGGTATCTGGAAAAATTTATTGAAGGATGTTAAAAAATAAAAACAATTTTAAACCAATTTTGGCTCAAAAATTCAATTTGTTATAATTTTAAGTCCAAAATCTATTTTCTCTTTATTTATTCACATGTGTTTCGACCTATACACATTCTGAAGATCAATAAAAAATAGGACTCAATCGAGGATTTTTCTCCGCGAGGAATAGATTGCAAGATTAAAAATGTTCTCTGTCATGGATTTAGAATATCAGAAAATCGAAAAAAATTTCGCGTTGAAACGCAGTTCTACCCTGATTTTCAGGGTCAAACTTAATTTTTCACGCTTCGAAAATGTGCGCAATAGATCTTTCGCCTAGAAGTTGCCCGAAAAATCCAGTTTTTACAAGAGAAATCGGAAATTTTTTTTCGATTTTTCGAAAATAGACCATAAATGTTACGCCCCTTTAATAACTATACTTATTTCTCACAAAATGAAAATATATTTCTAATACGCACCTAAACCAGATGAAATTCTTGATTTTTTGAGCACTGGCGCATCAGTACCACCAAATTTTTTCTTTTTCATCATCTCCGCTTTCAACTCAAGCGGAGTTTTTGCTTCAGCCACATTCAACAAATTTGGTGGAAGTGGAATCTTTTCTGGAGCCGGTGGCACTTTCTTCGGCTCAGCTTTTGGCTTTGGTGTGATTTTCGGCTTTTCTGCTTTTAAAACTTCTTTCTTTATTGGAACTTTGGAAAGTTTTTCAATTTTTTCAGGTACTTTCTCTAGAGGTTTTAGGGTTGTCGGCGGTTCTTTTGCTGGTTTTGGTTCTTTGCTCGACTCTGATTCTTTAGCTGGTTCTGAGGCCTAAAAATAATTTTAAAGCGGAAATAAATTTTATAATTCGAAAATTTTTTAGCCCAAAAATCCAATTTTCCAGATTTTGTGCCCAAAAAAATCAATTTTTTGATCAAATTTTGAGCTCAAAAATCCAATTTTCTCAGATTTTTGAAACCAAAATCAATTTGTTTGAGATTACTCCATACTTTTTCACCCGCTTCGCTGAAAGCATTTTCAATTTTTTTTGAGCCAGCTTCAATTTTCATAATTTCTTGTCCTTTCAACATTTCTGGCTTTTCTTCAATGTCAACTTTTGTTTCCTCAAGTTTTTCTTTCTTCTCCGCTGGTTCATCTTTCTTTTCAAGGGCAACTGGTGTAGCCGATTTTTTGCCTGACTTTCGTGTTCGTTTAATCTGGGTTTTCTCTTCTGGCAGTTCCAATTTTGGGGTCAATGCTAAAATTCTTTATATTACAATTCACTCGGAAGCAGCACTTGTACTTAGAGCGCTCCAGCTCTAGGAAAAGTGACACCAGAAAACTGACACCGATCGATTTTCTAAACTCTGTCCCGTAGTTAAAATCAAAAAATTCCTTCAGATTCAAATTCCCCATGTCAAAAAACCTTGGGTACAAAAATTCAGACGATTTGGATTTTTAAAAATTCGAGTTTTTTACCTTTTGGTGGTAAAAAATTCGAATTTTCACTCCTAGAAAAATTTCCAAATCGATGATTTTTTTGTTGAGATTTTTCGACATGGAAAACTTGAATAAATTTTTAGAATTTGACCACAGGAAAGTGGAAAAATCGATCGGTATCAGTTTCCACGTATCTTTTTGAGCCCCCTGAATCAGTGTTTCGGTGCCAGTTTTCCGTTGTCACTTTTCCTAGAGCCATGGTCGCTACCAAGCACCATGCTCAAGATTCTACAGGATGTATAAAAAACCGAAATTTGAATGATTTTTTCATGTTTTTTTCGACCCGAAAATTTTTTCAAAAATCTTAAAAATGACCCATAAGGGTAATTTTATGCGAAAAATCGATTGTGCGCATTCCCAAAGCTTGAGCTTGAAAATGCTTCTCAGAACTTGATTCAGGAAAATAAGTGTGAATATAAAAGCGAAAAATACAAATTTACACACTTACTTTACTGAATCAAGATCTGGAAAGCATTTTCAAGCTTCAGGAATACACTCAATCGATTTCCCGCAAAAAATTATCTCAATATGAGTCATTTTGGGATTTTAGAAAAAAATTTCGGGTCGAAAAAACATGAAAAAATCGCCCAATTTCGTTTTTTAGTACACCCTGTAGTTTTAACATCATACCATTCTGGGATCGTCGAGATTGACGTTTCTTGGGCTCATTTTCAACTTTGTAACCAGAAGAGTCACGCTTAACTTTTGGCGGTGGAGACGATCCACGGATCTTGCGCAAAGAGTTTCGAGTCAAACGAGTTCCATCAGACGGTGACTGAAGTGAAATCAATGCCTAAAATAAAAAATGTTAATTGTAAGAACATAAATTTTTTACAATTTGTAAGATGAAAAATTTAATTTTGATTAAACATAACCGAGAAAATCGTTTTTTAGACATAAATTGGCTCTAGGGCATTTATCAACGGCATAAAAATCGCGGGTGGACATTTCACAACGGACGGTTGTTTCTCCACTTTCCCGTGTTCAAAACAGTGTCCTTCATACTCTTTTCCCCACATTTTTCGGTGTGGAGAACAAGAGTATGAAGAAAATTTTTGATCTTGCCCATAGAAAAGTGGAGAAAACCGTCCGCTTTTTTCGTTGTGAAATGTCCTAGAGTCCATAAATTGACCTCAGAAAATCCCATTTTTCAGCACCAAAGACCCAAAAATAGGCATTTGTTTCAGCGCGCAAGGATATGTTTCATCATTGGTCACTTTTTTAAATATTTTTTTTAGATTTCTGAGCTCAAAAATTCAATTTCCCCATGTTTTTGAATCCAATATCAACTTTTTGAGCTGAGAAGCCCGATAAAAATTGTTCGGTTTCTGTTTCCAAAAAATTTAACTTTCGACCTTTAAATGGCAAAATTCGCGTATACAACAAAAAGCAAAGCATATGAAAGATAGAACGCTATCAATTTTTAAGTTCAAAATTCCAATTTTCATATATTTTTAAACCCAAAAAACGATTTTAATCATATACCATAAATGAAACACAATATCACAAATTTATACAAATCTACAAACTTTTTCAGTTTCATCCAATTTTCGGTCGTGAATCATAAGCCTTTGCTGTTCTCTAGTTATGTGGCTTTTGTCGATGTTAATTCCAAACAAGACGTCTCCAACGCTTTCATTGGACTCCGAAGTGTCGCTGCTTTTCTCGCGCTGGAATATGGCCGAGCTTGTTGGGACTGTATCATTTTCAGTATCCATATCTTCTTTGGTCAAAATTGGAGTTTTGGAGCGCGGAATAGTACTAGATTTGACACGTTTTTCCTGAAAATTTTTCTATAATTGACATAAAGGTCATAATTGATTACATAGTGCTCCACAAAAAAACCACCATCTGATAATTTTTTTATGAAAATTTGTTTTCTCCAAAATGACTCATTAGGGATATTTTTATCGATTAAGTGCATCGAAAACCCATGAAAACGCCTCCCACATCATGAAATATAAGATTTTCGTATTTTTTCAGTTATTTTCGGTAGGAATTCCTACTTGAAAATGCGAAGATTGGATATTTAATGGTCTAGGAAGGGTTTTCAAGGTTTTCAATGCTCGCAGTCGATTTCTCGCATGTAAATATCTCTGAGTCACTTTGGAAGAAAAAATTTTCGTCAAAAAATGACTAAATGGCGGTTTTTTTGAAACACCCTGTAAAAAATGAATCTGTAATTTATTAGAGCACGAAAATTAAAGAACTAATTTTTTAACTTTAAAATTTTGAGGGCCCAATTTTTTAAGCTTCGAATATTAAGCTAAATTTTTTACAGCTTACAAGTTTTATGTAGCAAAAAAATATATTTTTTAAAATCTTTTGTGCATTGATTTTTTTATATCAAAATTTTTTCTGAGTTTACACAGTTGATTTGATTGGATCAAGTTCGGTGATATATTGAAACGATTGATAAAGCCAATTTGGAGGAGGATTTTTTGACTTGTTCAAAAAATTCTCCAAATCGTCTGATTTTTTATACTCTGGGGTTTTCGGGTATCGAGGACACAAATTCGAAGGAATTTTTAAATTTTAACTTCAGAAAAAAGTGTCGAATCGGCAAATTTTCTCAAAAATTTGTGAATTTTCCAATGTTTTATCTATCAATCGTTTCAATATCACCAAACCTGATTCAATCAAATCAACTGTGTAAACCCAGTAAAAAATTTCGATTATATACCTCCTGAACAATTTGTGTATTTTCCTCTTCAAGTTGTTTTGCTTTTTCTAGGTGTTTCTTTTCTTCTTCTGTTTCTTTTTTGCATTTTTCCCAGTACGAAACAAGTAGGCGCTTACAATCAGCACCGATGAAATTGTCCACTGGTTCCCATGTATCTTGTTCAGGTGTATAGCCTTTCCACCGCACACGGTATAAAATTTTTCCGTCTCTGCCCTTTTTGTGGCTAATGATTTGTTCCATCTGAAATTTTTGAATGTATATTTTATATATGAGAATTTTTGATGCTTAAAATAGAATTTTTTCGATTAAAATTTTGGACATAAACAAATTTGAGTTCAAAGATCCAATTTACACAAATTTTTTAGCTCAAATGTCTACTTTGACCAATTTTGGAGTTCAAGATTCAAATTTGTCCAGAATTTTGGTCCCAAAAAATCAGATATCCACAGATTTTCAAGCTCAAAAATCAAAATTTCCAGTTTTTTGAGCTCAAAATCTATGTTGCGTCAAATTTTGAAATTAATAACCCAATTTTCCCAGGTTGTTAAATCCAAAAATCAACTATCCATCGATTTTCAAGCTCAAAAATCCAACATTCCTAAATTTTTGAGCCCCAAAGTCGATTTTTTTACATAATATAACATATGATACATAACACGAACGCCTTACCTCATATATATCTTCGTCTTCATTAGATTCTTCGTCATCTCCTTCTTTAGACTGCTCATCCTTTTCTCCGGTTACAATATCGGTCGTTTCATCAACTTGTTTATTACTGCTCGAACTGGGCAATTCTGTACTAAGAGCGGCTGCCAGTTCTTTCGGCTCATTTTCAAGGCTATTCTTTCCTTGAGATACACTATCAATATCATCCATGATTTCTGTAGCTGAAAAATTTGGATGTAAATAATGTAAAAGGTGAAAAAAAGTCATCTAGCATCGGTTTTTTAAGGATACCTCGGCCATTTTAAATGCTTTTCCAATAATTTTTATATAAAATACTTCAAATTTCGAGCTTTACAAGAGTCCGACAAAAATTTTTTCGCGCAACGTTTCTAAGGTCCTTAAAAACGCCATTCAAAACTTCAAATTAGGAAAAAAGGACCTCAAATTTTTTTCGAAATTCTGAAAGAACATGGCCGATTTTACTTAACTACAAAAAATTATGAAAGGATTTATATTTTTCGACATAGCCAAAATCAATTCGTCGCAAGTGGGATTCGATCTCGCTACCGTTGGAATCGAGGCCGAGAGAACTACCACTGAGCCATTTAACCAATCAAACGTGAATTTTAAATTTGCTTATCATTTCATATGGTTTTTTTCATATGAAAAATATAAATCCTTTTTTATGATTTTTTTGTAGTTAAGTAAAATCGGCTATGCTCTTTCAGAATCTGAAAAAAATTTTCATAAAACTTTGAGATCTTTTTTTTTAATTTGAAGTTTTGAATGGAGTTTTTAAGAACATAGGATTGCTGAAAATTTCAATTCTTGTAGAGATCAAAAATTGGAGTATTTTATATAAAAAATGATTGAAAAAGTATTTAAAATGGCCGAGAGATCCTTAAAAAATCGATGCTAGATGACTTTTTTTACACCCTATAACATAAAAAATCTGTCGAAATCCAACAAATCGTTAAAAATAGCAATAAAAGCTGTTTTGTTTAAACGTTAGCCAGATTTTATATCGATTAGAATATTTTACGCAATTTTTTTATGTTTAATAAGAACGTTGACATTTTGCCAAGCGCATAACAAATCAGAAAAGTGCTTCATTTTATGAACTCGTAATGAAGATAAAATATGAGCTTTTTAATATTTTGCAATAATTTGTATTTTATCAATGTGCACTGTATTTTTGCGAAAGAGAATAGGTGAGAAGAAGAGGAATGAGAGATAAAATTAAGTGAGAGGATTTTTCAACACTTAAGCCCAAAAATAAAATAAAATTTTAACAGATTTTTGGACCCAAAAATTAACTGTATATCGATTTTCAAGCTCAAAAATTCAATTTTCCCAAAGTTTTGAGCTCAAAAATCGATCTTGTGCGTTTTTCCTTGATGTACAAGAGAAAAGAAGTGTGATGTGAAAAAAAAGATGAAAGAAATATGTTTGCGTGTATGTTTTTTACTTTGTAAGCTGAAAAACCGATAATATTAGTTTTTTGCAAATATTTTTAAACATACTAGTTTTCATTCTAGTTCTTCTGGTAGGTGTACCAGAGCTTGAAGCTTTCGAAACTGTACTTTCTGAAGCTGCAGAAGAAGTTCGTGGTGTTCTCGGTTTAGGACCCATATTAATATTCTTCTTTGTATGGCTCAAAAATTGATATTAAGGTGAGATTCCTCATAGCGTTCAAAAAGCGGTTAATGATAATGATATTTTTAACTCAGAATTTTGAATTTTTGGCCCCTCCCATAAAATGATTTTTCCCAGGAAAGTGATATTCTACAATGTTTTTCTCCGTTTTATGTGGCACAATTTTATTAGAACATTGCTCAAGAAAAACCATGTCAAACATGTATTAGAAAATTCTTGAGAAAAACCATATCCAAAATAGGGACCGTCAAGAGTCTTGAAGAGGGTGTTCACGGGTAAATAAAAACCGTATACCCATCATTTTTTAAATTTTTGGGGTGATTATAGATTGACATTTGGAGAATAAGAATCTGCAAAAATTTTAAATCGGAACTACTTTTTTAAGGAATAATTTTTCGTATGAAGTCTCAAAAATTCAAAATTCCAATGAAAGATCCCGTCTCCGCTTTTCAAACGTTGTAAGGTGAATTCCGTCTTGACAAAAAATTATTCAAACACTGTAAAACCCGAAAGAATAAAAAAGGCACCAAAATGAGCAAAAATCATGATTTCGTTAGAAAACTATAAGAAAAAATTCTTACTGGACAAGAGAAATGAGATGCCTGAATGACCTCCAAATTTGGCACTAAGCCATTATGTTTTGTGGCGCGAATTTGAAATAAGGAAGAGGTCAGAGGATACGACTATTTTAGGTGGGATGAAAACAAGAAAATCGTATAAGAAACGAAAAATTGCTCAAAAAATTAGACAAGAATTGGTCTTAACGTGGAAAGACTACTAAATACTTTAAAACATTTTCATAAACTAAAAAGTTCTGTGGCAAAGAAAACTCAATCCTCATATTCACCAGCAGAAAACTCCACACAAGAAATTAAGACTTTTTTTCTTCCTCAGCCACCCAAGAAAAGCAACACTTAGACTAAAAACTATAATACACAAGTCACGAGTGCATTTAACCCTTATAGTGACCAAGGAAAGAGAAATTGATTTTTTTGCCATGCAAAAACAAAAAGTAAACAAACTCTCTCTAACAACAAAGACATGAGAAAAGAAAAATGATCAGCTTAGCAGAAAAAATATTGCAAATACCGTTCCTTCGAAAATAGCGACATAATTCCACAATATCAATTTAAAGGGGGAGGGCCATTTATTACAAAATAGGTGATTTTAGTGACTTTTTTTAAAACCTCAATTTATTCATTTTATTTGCATTGTTTATTCAAAAATACGGATTGAGAGCAAATTTTCTCATACCTTTTTCTCCCTGTGACCATTTTCCCTCAATGAACTATTCTTTCCCATCGACCATTTTCCCCCAATTTTCGTTGTAATATTCTATCTTATTGAAAATCAGGAAAATATATAAAAATGGATTTATGTGAACAAAAAATATGCAAATTTCGGATGTTTTTTAAGTCGTTCTTAAACACAATGAAATTGTTTCGATCGATAAGGCAAGATATTACAACAAAAATTGGGGAAAAATGGTCGCAAGGAAAAAATTATCTCAGGGAAAGAGAACCCAGGAAAAAAATGGTCACTGAGAAAAAAGATATAGGGAAAAAAGGGTAATGGAAAATTCGTCCCCAAGCCGAAAATATTCAATAATTTAACGAAAAAATATAAAATGAAGAGAAAAGAATTGATTTGGAATGGCATTTATGATGATTTTTCCTCATTTTTACATTTTTTCACTATTTTTCATTTTTCTTGTTAATTTCTATAAATTTTTATTATTTTTTCTATACAATTTGTACCATTAAACATGACGGATATTTTCATATGTCGATCATAACTTGAAATAGTTTTTTTGATAGTTAACATAGCTGTTTTTTAGCCGAATTACGTTCTACTAATGAATCAACAAGAAAAATTCTAAAATCTCCAAAGGAATGAAAAAAGATGGGCAAAGAAGCGAGAAAAAGCCAACGAAAGAAGAATTTTACTTCAAAATGCACGCCAAGCTTTGCAAGGCAAATTTTTTTCTCTAGTTTCTTTTCCAATTTATAAACCTTCTGTTCTAATATCTTTTTTTGCTCTAGAACGTAAACCTTTTCTTGTAAGATTTCCATTTCGTGCTTTTTTGTCAATGGCATTGGCGGTCTTTCACTGGGTTCTTGGTCTTTTCTTTTGCTTTGCAAATAAAATAAATAAATTGAGATTTAAAAAAAGTCACTAAAATCAATTATTTTTGTAATAAATAAACCTCCACATTTAATTTATAGCGATTAACTTTTTGTAAATTTTATCATTCGGTATCAATAAAGTGCTGAAAGAGATTGTTGATAACAAAAGTTACGAATTGAAAAACAAGGAACAGGAGCTAGATGAAAATGTTTGTAAACAAGATTAGCACCAAGAAAAGGCATTATAGTTCCAAAACCAATTATAAAAATAACTCTGAGTGGAGATCCGACATGTAGATTAACAAAATATTGTGGTTGGCACAACTAAAAAGGGTCAAATCAGGATTCTCAGATCTGCTAATTTCTCAGAAAAGTGCTAATTTTGAGGTGCCAACATGGGGCGAAAGGTGGTACCATCCATGGGTGATAGGTGCATTACCCAGTGAGCAGTGTTTGAAACTGTAGTGTTGTTGAACAACAGTTTTAACGTGCAAAAATGTTGTGTTGTACAACCGAATATTCTGTTGTGTATAACACAACAGTTTTTCTGTTGCGTTGTGCACAACAGTTTTTTTCTGTTGTATTAATACAATGCAACAAATTATAACAGAATCATTATGTTGTACAACACAACAGAAGAACTGTTATACAACAGATTCAAACATTGCCAGTGAGTGATACCAGTCAGGGTGGGAGTGGTATCACCTACTTTTTCGCACTCTGGATGCCAAATCTGAGAAATACAAATTTTGCTGATTTCCCAAAACAATGCGGATTTTTTAATGACCAGATGGTTATGAGTTATTCAGTGGCACAAAGAAGGGAAGGGGGAGCTTCCCCCAAGCCTGAAAAATTTCTTAAAAGGGGGGTCTAACTTACAGCCGGGTAGAAAATTTTTTAATTTTTTTTAAAAGTGACCCTTTAGAGGTAATTTTATGCGAGAAATCGATTGCGCGCACTCCCAAACCTTGAAAACGCTTCCTTGACCCTGATTCAGAGAATGAGGTGGGTTTATTGAAGCAAAAATCATACATTTTCGGATTTTTATGAAAAAATCGTCGATTCTTAGGTTTTTCTAGGCGGGAAATCGAAAAAATTTTCTACCCGGTCGTAAGTTGGACCCCCCCCCCTTTAAGAAAAATGCACATTTTAAGAAATTTTTAACGTGTTTTTTTACAGTCTTCAATCGAAACTTCAAATTTTTCATTTTTTCGACTTATTTCTCATCTTTTTTTGCTATTTTTTGTGTGAAATATATGGGGTTGTAATCGAGAAATGCTGCAAGATCATCTAATTCCTTGGGCCGAAGAACATTTTGGTGAAGACTATAAGTGTTTTCAACAAGATTCTGCTCCAGCACATAAAGCTTATGACACTCAAATCTTCCTGGGCCGATTTCCAGATTTCATTTCTCGAGATAAATGACCAGCAAATTCGCTTGACTTGAACCCGTTGACTATTCTGGATAAAGCATTTTGGAAGCCAAAGATTGCGCTAAGCCCATAGATCAAAGTTGAGCCCGGATCCATCCGTACCCAAGCCCGGATGGCCCGTCATCCGGGCCATCAAAGCTTAGGCCCGTTATCCGGGTCGGGCTTATGGGCCCGGATCAGATTTTTTCCTCTGTTCTAAACGGCAGAAGTTCATTTCAATAAGTTTTTGCTCTTTGATAAGTTCGACACGCAAGTCAGACAACATTGAAATTTTTATTTATTTTTGAGCTAAAAAAGATAATTGAAAAAAATTCTAAAATAATTTTAATTTGAATTAATCTTCATAGTTTTTATAAAAATTTATAATTTTACCTAAAAAATAAATAAAAATTTCAATGTTGTCAGACTTGCGTGTCAAACTTATCAAAGAGCAAAAATTTATTGAAATGACCTTCTGCCGTTTAGAATGGAGGAAAAAATCTAATCCGGGTCATACGGGCCATGGCCCGGATCATACGGGCCTTTGGGCCGAAACCCGGATATACGAGCCGGGCTGGGATTGTCCGTTTCGACCTCTGACTAAGCCTCATAAAGACATTAAATCTTTAAAGTATGCCCTGATCCAGGTGTGGGATGAAAATACGCCAGAAATCTTAGCAAAGATCGTAGATAACTTTCCAAAAAGATTGAAACATTGTATTAAAGCTAAAGGAGATCATTTTGAATAATTATTGTTGTTGCTAAATAAACTATATTTAAAATTTGTTAAGTGTCCGATTTTTTGTGCGCCATTATATACATTCCTGCGCTAGCTAAAGTTCGATTCCATCTTCTATCCAAAAGATTTTGCCAAAACCAATAATGATCAATAATACACAAAAAGAAAGATATAAACTTTAATTTTTTATGTATGTTTAAACTCGAGCTGAGGAATCGAATAAACTATATTTGAAGATATATTATGAAAACACTTTATAGGAAGAAATCAGGTTACAAATCAGGTAAAAATCAAAACTATCTATTGATTCCCAAGCTCAAAAATCCAATTTTTCCAGATTTTTGAGCCAAAAAATTTTTTACCATACAAAACATGCACTAACAAATTTACGAAGACCAAAACATAAGACACATAAAAACTTTTAAGAACCATGTGATTAATTCCAAGTTAAGCAAATAAACAGCTACAACTATCAAACATCCCACCAAATTTGACATTCAATATCCTCAATAACCAAAGAACAAATTATTTTCTCATGTTAAATAATTTTTTCAATTTCAAAATCACCTTCTTCCTTGTTCATTTGATTCATAAAAATTTTTAGTGACCACATTAAAAAAATCGCTTTTCATGCATTCATTTAGAAATGCTTACTCATATATGTATTAGTTGTTTGTTCCCATTTTTAAACTTATTAAATACAAATAAAACGTGTAAAGCATTAGTCATCCTTGTTTTCATGTCATTGCCGCTCATTTTTTGCGCACAAAGGGATGTATATTCCTGTTCTTTAGTAAACTATATTATAACTCATCAATGAAAAATTTTGTATTTTTTTTAATTTCAAAAAATGTGTTGAAATTCTAGAGGTGACTCGATATTTATGGAGTTGTTCGTAAGTAATTGCTTGGCACCCCTAGTACTGCTATCGGATAATTTTCAAAAAAAGGAGGAGCCTAGTTGCACGAAACCCGAGTCTCTTGCTCATTTTTCGGTCATTGGCTTTGGTTGTGCGGTGGGCTGGGCCTATTTTTCTCTGTACTTTTCGATTGATGA
>JAQGBS010003072.1:0-12056 GCA_034698545.1 Acrobeloides obliquus
TTTTTGCCCCAGAGGCAAAAATGTTGATTTTTTAACACAAATTCCAGGAAAATGCCATTAAATTGTGGCTCTTTTGAATTAAAAATACAATAATTTTTCATTTTTGACTGTCCCTTTAATATGAAAAACTGAGAATTATTGTTTTTTTTATAATTATAGAGATAAAGCCAAAGAGCTCGCTCCAGAAATGATCCTATTAACAGCAGACAATGCAATGCCAGAATTGAACAGTACTGAAGCTTGGAATAAATGGAAGCATATTCATCACTCCATGCCCAAAGAATCGCACAGTGATCCTGCATTGTTCATCTATTGTGCTCTCAATAAAGCTGGCACAATCTAATTTTGTAATCTATAAATTCCTCTGAACTTTTAAACCAATTTAAAAAAACTGTTTTGATACATGTTAACCATACGTGGGCAAACAGGGAGGATAGGGACCCAAAATAAGAAATGGTCTTTGCATACGTAAATTTTTCGGATTTGCAATTTTTTTTAGCCACCAACTAAAATTTACGAATTTGCTCCTATACCCCCAAAAATAAGAATTGAGCTCATGTATTTTGGTCAAAAAATTTAAGAAGTAGATCCAAATATAGGAGTTTTTACTCAAGAAATCAACTTTTTTCAAATTTTAGGCAAAAATATAAGGGGGGACCTTTATGTGTTTTTTCGGATTTTGGCCAAAATAAGAAGTGGTATTACAATTTTTCGGCCAATAAGAAGAAGTAGGAAGGGGACAGTCCCCCCTGCCCATGTATGATGTTAACAATATTTTTTTATTCTAATAAAAAGTATATATAATACACGGTGCACGGTATAAACTCTTAAAATTTATTTTGAAACCGCATGGTGTACAACAAGGTTGTATTGATCTGGCGCTGTCAACTCTTTGGTTTGCATATGTGTCAATAGAGCATATGTTTTATGAGCGGTACTATTTACTATAAGACTTGTTGATCGACCCAAAACCATGTCATGGCACATAATTAAATCATCATCTAAGTTTTATAAAATTTAAAAAAAACATACAAAAATAGATTTTTACCCTGCGACCAGGCACTAAATAAACAAGAGGCAATTTTTAAAGGGTTTTATTCAAACCGGTTAAATATGCCGAATATTGGGCCGGTCCGGTGGTGCGCAGGAACATCAGAGGGTTTATTCCACATGTAAAGAAGTTTGAGCCGCACGAGTCACCAGGCCAGAAACCGTTCTAAAAAGATAGGTATGGTTGCCGGATTTTTCGCATCCGCAATTTCGCAACATTTTTTCGCAACGAACTTTTCAATACGAGCAGGGTTGGGATTTCCCCGGATTTATCCGGATAAATCCGGATTTACCCAGATTTCCCAGGGAAAATTGTGGATAAATCTTTTTTTGGCCGGGGAAATCTTTTCCCCTGGAATTACTTAGTTTTACAATATTGTCTCCCTCAAACTTGCCTCGATGGTGCAGTGGCAAGCATTTGTCAATTTAGAACCAAATTGGCTCCAAGCGGGATTCGAACCGCGACTTTGTGGCCACGAAGCCTCTGCTTGCCACTGCACCACCGAGGCAATATTTTTTTCACGTAAGTAGCCCCTGTTTGGAATAAATTTCTTTTTGAAAAAATTTAAAAAAATTTTCCTGACCCCCTACAAAATTTAAAAAAATTGACTTTTGGTAAATTAGATTCGCGTAATTTAGATTCGTAAATTAGATACGTAAATTAAATTCCGAAGAAAAGTAATTGAAATTCGTTTCTAGTGCCAAAATTTGCAGGAAATACGAAATACTAAATGCATATGTAACATAAGCAAAAAGATAGTCCATAAACACGCATGATTTACAATTTGAACTTTGAAATAGAGTTTCCGGATAAAATTGCCTAGTATGGAAGAGCTTAATCGATCAGAAGCTGGATACCGCTCATTTCGTCCTTGCCGTTTATAGATGGTTTCTCTGAACGAATAAAAATGGCTTCGAGGATTCTTCTGGCTATAGCCTCAAGCTTTCTGCCCAAAATTTTGACGAAAATCCCGAGGTCCCCTCATCATTTACGTGATTTGGGCCTTTTCGGTGCCTAGCTAAAGGATTTGCGTAGGATTTCACTTCTGGATTTTTGAATGCTTTAACGTGCTCGGTGATTCGTTCGTGTAATAGACGGCCTGTTTTCCCAATGTAGAACTGTTCACATTGACAAATAATTTTGTAGACTGCCTCTTACACAACTGCCCGACTTATTGTGTTTGCAAATTATGCACTCGCTATTCTTAGAATGACAAATGGTGGATCGTGGGTCCTGAAGTGTGACAAAATTTTCTGTAAATTGGGTGGAGTAGTACTACGAGATTAATGGAGAGGCAACTTTGAGTGATACATGTTCGAATTTCGAGTAAACTTTTCGCAAAGCTAGGCTAAGGACCGCTTCAATTGACGACTCGTTATCAACATTTGTATAAAGGGAAACGACGTTAAAACTTGTTATAATGAGGGAATTTTCTTCGTCGATGTTGAAACACTTTCTGATCGTTTTTGGTATAGTTTACAAAATTTCGATTTTTGACCCCCGTGGGACCCCCAGCCCAAAGCAATTAACAATATCTCAAATAGAGGATACATTTTAAGAGCATTATGAATGCATATGTATAAGGGGATAGTTCAAATCGGCGAGAATTCATCGCAAAGGCTTATAAGGGAAGTACTTGATCGTGGCTTCTTCGATTTTTTTCAAATATAGCTCACATTTTTGCCCTTGATTAGTAGAGTAAAAAACCTCAAAGATTTTTTCTGCCAAAATTTTTATTCAGAGATGAAAGTAAAATTTAATTTTTTTATATTTAAATCCATTACTCGTGCAATGACATGGCCATTAGTTTCATACAGATCCATGTTTGTTCATTATGTAAGTTTGAAATGAAATTTTACAAGACGCTGCCAACATTGAACTCAATAAATTAATTTCATATGGCCTCCCACTTCCAATAATCAACTTTGTCACTTTTGACAATTATCAGATCACCCATACAGGCCAATTTCTTCAGCTATGCTCTGGCATAAAATGGGATTTCAGCACACTATTTCCTACTTTAAAAGCTCGAAAACACAAACACAAGACACATCAAAAACGACGACAACACAGTCGAATTCGTTATGTTTATGTTCCCGTTTATAGTAATTAATAAAAAATGATTTTATTTTGGATATTTGCACACATATTCATAATCAAAAATTGAATCGCATGCGTTTGGGCCATTACTAGACCATCTGCCATTGTTTTGCAATATAAAAATACAATGTTCTTTTTGATCTGGTTTAGGAGGTCCACCGGACCAATTTGTATAGTTTAATGGAGTACCATCTATCCACTGGAAGCTTCTCTCGTAGACATTAAGAGAAGCGGTTAAGCCAATTGCAATGTCATAGTTTGTTTTGTTTGTAAAAGCCCAGCCTAAATAATGTAAATTCAATGGTGAACAACCAAAATTATCTACCACCATGGATGGTATTGGGGAGGGGGCAGAATATCGTGAACTATGTTGTTTGCGCTATATTTTTTTTGTCAGAATCCGTTTTTGACGCGGCCTTTTTCAATACTATAGAAGGGTGTATGAGAAAAATTTTTACTCCAATTTCAATATCTGGCGACTTCAGGTTTTCGCTGTGTTGAATTTGCAAAAAATACCTTAACATTTTCAAGTTGTTACTCTAATTTTCAACCCTTTATATCCTCGTAGGGAGACCCGTTTTCGATAAAATTTGTTGTGGTTTATAGAGAACCAATGCTGCATTAAACAATGCACTTATCAGTTTTCTAGACGATTATTAGTTTTTGAGATATCGAATTTTCTTTGTGGGTACCTTAAAATGAACATTTTTCAAAGATTGAATACTAGAACTTGACAGAATGATTTTTTCGCCAAACTTTTTTAGGGATCGATGCAGACTTTTATGGTAAATTTTTTTGCACCAATATATCGAAAACGGAGAAAAAATTTTGAGTCCAAAAATAGCCCGAAAATTTTTTTCTTCGATTTTGATAATATTGGTGCCAAAAAATTTGCCATAAAATTCTGCATCAATCCCTAAAATAATTTGGCGAAAAAATCATTCTGGAAGGTTTTAGGGTTCAATCGTTAAAAAAATGACCATTTTAAGGTAACGAACGAAGAAAATGTGATACCTCAGAAACTAATGATCGCCTCAGAACATCTATAAGTGCATCGTGTAGGGGCATCATTGGTTCTCTATAAACCAATAAAAATTTCATCAGAAACGAACTTCTCTACGAAGATATAAAAGGTTGAAAATTAGAGTAAAAACTTGAAAATGATAAGGTATTTTTAACAATTTCATCACAGGAAAAACCTAAAGTCGCCAAATATTAAAAAAATTTCCTCATACACCCTTCTATAATACTGAAAAAAACCGTGACGAAAACAGATTCCGACAAAAAAAGAAATAGCCAAAAAAGTGAAAATTTATTCAATATCTGGCAAATTTTTGCAAAAATTTTATTAAAATTTACAAATCTTATGAAATTTTTATTTTAAGAAATTTTTTTGTGGAGCCATCCAGATTGTGGGGGCAGGGCTGCACCGGAACAATTTTTCCGGTGCCGTTAAGTTCCTTTATTTTTGCTGTCCCTGTAATGGTTTCATCTATCAAATTTTCACCCATAATCACAAAAACAAACAATCACTGATCACAAATCCTGTATTATGTTTTTTAACCTATTTCCTTCTCATAGGTCCTTTTCGCCGATGTTTTTTCAATTATATCTCCCTTGAATCTATTGTTTTTGCTTATATAACAACTTGAAATCCTGTTCTAAAAACTTTCTCTTATTCCTAGAGGCTATTGAGATTTAGATTTTTGATCATCTAATTTCCTATATAAGCTTTCGTTTAATTTGAGTCGAGGAAGATGTAGTTGTAACTTAATTTCTCAATAAACGCTAAAACCTAAAACCTCAGACATTTACAGTCCCGATTTCGTTTCGGCTCCGATCATTGGGCCTGTTCCGGGGCAGCCCTGGTGCAGGGTCTTGGGCAATGAATGAAATGAACAATCCAATAAATGGTAAAATTTACTATGGATAAAATTGTTTTCATCAGCACTGTGAATAGAAGCTAAAGTAGCATTTTCAATGTTGCAAGCTTTTTTGGCATCACGCCATGATATGCGGTTTTGATTAACAAACTAAATTTAGATATTAAGATTATAAAAAAAGTTCAATAAACCTTATAGCAAAAATTTGTTTTATTGTAGTAAAGCCATTTATCGGATGGACATATATTAACCATATTAGATGGGTCTAAAAATCTTATTTTATATGTAGAGTATTTCCAGCCAATTGGAAATCATCATTCATGCAGGAGAAAGTGGCGCAAAATTCATCTGGAATGGGGAGAATTAGATCCCCGAGAGGACAAAATTTTTTTTTAAAGGATCATATGAATTAGCACAATTACCTGGTTTTGGTGTAAAGTGTCTTAAGATTAGTATTGATAGTAAGATAAATATTGTTGCACAAAATATTAGTAGTAAAGCTATGAAATTTCGAATTGCTAATATTGATTTCTAAATATAAGAAGTTAGTGAAATAAAGTTAAGAAGTTTTGGGGGCACCTCTAAAAATGTCTATTTTAATGCTAGTAGACTCTTCCGAATCCAAAGATGATTCAGAGGATCCATAAATCGTTTTGTTGGACTTCTGAAGCTACGATATCCTCAGAAGCTTCAGTAGAGTCTGCTAGATGTAAAATAGGGATTTTTGGAAGATTCCCCAAAACTTTTAATCACGGCGATTATATATAATGGTGTCGAAATTAAAGCTTTTAGGACCCCTCAAAAAATGCATTAAAAAGCCAGCAGACTCCACTGAGATTTTCTGAATTCATTTTTCCTCTTCTGAATATTCTGAATCCTTTTTTGAGGAAAAATTGATTCAGAAGAGAAAAAATGGAGTTAGAAGATCTCAGTGAAGACTACTATCTTTTTAGGCATTTTTTGAAGGGGCCCCAAAAACTTTTAATTCAAACTCCCTTATAAGGACAATAGATAACAATAAAATCGTTTCATTTTTTAAACAGTTACTTGATTTGTTGGGCTCGACTCTTTTAATAAAAGATCATTTATAACAGGGCTGATTATTTGAACGCCTTCTTGGTCTTTATTTAGTGAATAAAATGGCATGTTCTTTATTTCATTATAAGATTGAGGGCGATCCTCAACCCTACTCAAACATCGTTTAACAAATGCTTTTAAGTCGATTGTATAGTTATCTCCACAACAGTGTTCTACTAAATCATCGCCATTAATGTTCAGGATTGTTCTTTGCAGTGATACCAAATAGGTAGAATGCTTTTCATCAATAGTGATACCTTCACTCATGTATGGCAGTTTGCCATTAACAACTTCTAATAAAGTTATTCCCAAACTCCAAATATCTGTACGAATATCGTATGAAAAATTGGAATTATTATTTATATTCGAGGTTGAGGGTTGATTTAAATGCATAAACCTTTCAGGTGGCCAATATTGAATTGTACCAACATAACTACTTGTTACAGATTCTAAAAAGAATAGATATAGTGGTTTCAGCTGTGGCCTGTCAAATCAAGTGAAAAATGGTCAAAAAACTGTAAAATTTTGAATAACTTTTAATAGTATGAATAAAAAATAAAAAATGCTTGGGGAAATAAAAATTGAATACATTTCCAACCGTTTTGCAAAAAACCGCATTCAAAAATTCTCGCCGAAAAATAAAAAACTCGATTGCAAAATGGAGTTTGACAAGTTTGCAAACACCATTTTGAAATTGATTTTTCTAATATTCGGTAAGAATTTTTAAATCGGTTTTTTTGCAAAAATGCTAGAAATGTATTCAATTTTTATTTCCCCAAGCATTTTTCACTTTTTACTTATACCATAAAAGTTATTCAAATTTACAGTTTTTTGGCCATTGTTCATTTTACGTTTTATTGGGTACGCTGGAGTGCAAAAAAAGTTGGGACCCATAGTGCAGTGGATAAGGTAGACGCTATAGATGAGCACTCCCCCTAACAGCTACACCCCTCCCATGTCGCATCATAACCGAAAAAATTGTCAATTTAAAATGACACTTTTGGGGCATTTTTTAGCAAAACCTTATTACCCATGTCGCATTTTTGGTACGGGAGGCTTAAAAACTGACCCATTTTGGGTAAAAAATGGCCATTTTTGTAAAAATTTTAAAAATGACAATTTATTTCATATCACTTTTTGAGGTTAGAAATAGCCATAAAACACTCTATAACGCGATAAAATCACATTTTAGAGTATCATAGTTCGTTGAAAAAAATGTTATAACCCCTTGTTCATGTATAGTAGACGCCCGTCCGATCTGGTAAGTTAAACAACGTTGAGACTGCCAGGTGCGATCCCATAAGGGCAAAACTGTTGATTTACGAAAAACTTTTTTCTAAAAAATGAAGCAACAAATTTTTGCTTCATTTTTTGGAAAATTTTTTTCTGAAAATCAAAAGTTTTGACCCTGGCGGTCTCACTATTGTTTAACTTGCCAGATTGGAAGGGCGGATTTCTTATCCACTGCACTATGGCTCCAGGGCCGCATGCAGCCTATCACATTTCGATAGGTTTTAAGTTGTGATATGTCACAAAAAATAGTGCTTTTGAAGACGAATCGACAATCTCTCCCAGAACAATTTCCCCAACAGACATGCGCGACAATTGCCCCTATGGGACACTTGTCCTAGAACAATTGTCCCCCCCCCCACGGTACAATTTAGGCTAGACGTTTTTGAAAGTCTTTTTTCTTTTTTAAGAAAATGAGATTTAAAATGCCAGTTTTTAGGCGTAAAATGGCCTAAAAATGAAAAAATCCGTATAATGCAAAGAAAAATGGATTTTTTACAAATTTCTATCTTAACAGTCTTAAAATTGTGCCTAATTTAATTTCTAAGCTTAAAAAAAATTAACTTTCGTGAGATTATTTTTAGTTGAAAATGCCTCTAGAATAGCCTAAAATTCTGTGTTTTTTCATTTTTCTCAGTAAAAATTGAAAATTTTTTATTTCTTTGAATATGCATTAAAACTCCACGATTTCTCATCATTTTGCAAAAACCACATGTGAAAATATTTTTCTATCAAAAGCTATTGCATTTTTAAATTTTTACGAATCACTAATACACCCTGTAAGTTTAGTGGTCCTTTAAAATTACCTTCAATAACTCTAGATTCTCCAAAGTCACACAATTTTATTTCACCTCTTCTATTTAAAAGTACATTCCGAGGTTTCAGGTCTCTGTGTATGATCTTTTCATCTTTACAATAGCTCAAGGCGTCTATAATTTTTACACAAATATGCCCAACTATATATTCTGGAAATTTTAGATGATATTTATGAGTCAAAAAATAAAATTCATGCAAATTCATATCCATTAATTCCATACAAATCCATGCTTCATTCTTATGTAAGCACAACCCATACAAATTAATAATGTTCGGATGGGTTGTAACTTTTTGAAGATTTTGAATTTCTCGTATTAAACGCTTCAATTGATTTTTTTCATGTTGATCAGAATAGCGAGACACTCGTATTGGTATGATTTTTATAGCAATACGAAACTTTTTCTTTGGTTTATATTCGAAAAGCTTGACAATAAAAATGCCTCTACCAAGAGTAGCGATTTCATTAAAATCATTCACATTGAATATTCGAACTGTTTCATTTTCTTGAAATTTAAGTTTATTTAAATCTGGCCAATCAATATCTATCATAAATTGTTCTGGAATTAACGGTTCATCTGTGTGAACATTTAATGTCTAAATTTTTACCTTCTTACATAAAACGCGTAATGTATGTTCGTTCGGACTAACTTTTAAAGGTGCGATCCAAACCGTTCTCACGATATACCATTGTGAAGAGGACGAAATTCTAAGAGTCTTGACACCAAAATCGAGGGGGGAGGGCATAGGTGCACAAGTAGGGGGGGGGACAACCACAAAAAATACGAATCTATACGAATAAGCTTCAGAAATCATTTATAGTGGTTCAAAATGGCAAAATATTAATATTAAAAAGATAAAAAATGAAAAAAAAATTTTCGAAAATTTGAAATTTTTGAAAAATCATAAGGGTCCCCCCTTATGTTCTAAATTCATCCGGACAAAAAATACTCCATATTTTCTTTTTATTGCATTTTTAACCTATAATTTTTCGGCAGATACGACGCCATAGGGGGGGGGGACAGTCCCCCCCCCGTTGTGCACCTATGCCACCCAAAATCATAGATGGTTCTCTTATGACTTTGGAATGTACACTCCCCTAGTCGACCCTTTTCCCTACTCCATGGGAGAGAGGAAGGGGTGTAAAATGTTTTATACTCTAACCTGTATAAATAGCTCTTCTAACAAATCTTTAGTGACATCTTCATGCAAATTCTTCACGCTTACAGTTCTATCATAAAATTCCATTTTTAAATCAGCCAGATAACTGGGACCTCTAACTAAATTTATTCTCCTACTTTTTTGTCACCTTTTGATAATTAAAGTTTTTAAACGTATAAAAATGGGAATAAAATTTGATAGAAAATTTTATTATGACGCAATAATGTGATGAAATCATACAAATAACAAAATATTGCCCGTTATAAAAAAATAACCGTATATTGGAATTTGGGATAGAATGTTTGTAGAGGTTGCAGAGTTGATTCCAAGTCTGGCCTAGGACAGGCCGACCCTGGTCTGCCCTAAAGTCGCTTAAGTTTGGTCGGGGCCGACCGGTATTTTTTATTTTTTGGGCCGTCCTGAACTATAATTTTTTGGTTTAAAATGTCAATTTTTTGAACTAAAGAATGGCAAATTTTAGCCAAAAAATTGCATTTTCGAAAGAAAATAACATAAATGCAACAATTTTTGATGAAAAATGGCATTTTTATTGAACCAAATTTTCTGTAAAAAATTCAGGCTGGCCTTGGGCACGATGGTCAGAGCATGCACACCTCTAAATGTTTGTTGATAAAAATGACAGTGTTAATAGCATAATGGCAGTTTCAAACAAATTTAAATATAGGTACTTCCTGCATAGATAATATAAATTTTTTCTTGGTCACCAAAATAAAGCTCTAGATAAAAATAAATAATATGATTTTTTATATCCATGTTCCTTCTTTTTCATAGCAATACCTCAATCCCAATCCGATTCACTAAAAAGAATAATATTTGATTTTTTCAATTATGTGAATATCCTTACCTGTAAATATCATTGAGTGCAACCTCACTTTCTTCATCATAGCCATTGTACGAAACCCAGCACGTTTGATTCTTCTCATCGATAGAAAGAATAGTTGCCTGATACCATTGATCATCATTAGCGTAAGCAGCCCAGCAGATATCTCCTACTTTCCACTAAAAAAGAGGTGATTGATTCTAGAAGAGATGACCCATCTATAATGGGGAGTGGAAAAACTAACGTTGTAATGATTGTCCGAGTTTTTTGGCAAGTCCCAATTTTCTTCGTTCAAATTTTCTTCATTTTCTGGCCTAAATATAAAGTTTATATCATGTCGGGAAGCAAATGAGTAGCCAGACGAGCAACGGAAGTGGGTAGATCTACAAACTCTATTCCATGTAGAGAATCCAAAAACGTTGCGCGCATGGCCTAATGGCTACGACATGTTTATTTCAACTTTTCCAATTGGTCCCCCATGGCAATTTGCAACCGCCTGAACCAGCTATCAATTCAAGTTATCAAACATCAAAGCGCTTATCTAACATCTACTGAAGATCGAAGTTTCCCTACGCCGAGCCGCAACAAGATCCATCTAAAACCTCAACTAAAAAACATTTTTAAAAAACCGAAAAAATTCATTGATCGTTTTTTCATTTTTTCGATTTTCTAACCTTCGTTTTACGATCGTTTTTTTCTTTCGGTTTTGATTTTTTTATCAATTTCGCTTTCCAGCTCTACTTGAAAATCAAAAGAATTTGTAAAATTTTACTTTTCATTTAAAATCAACTCGTCCAATTCCTTTTCCATTTCCTTCAAAGCTATATCACTGTTGTTAGAGAATTCCGAATTGACCTTGGAGTAATTTTGATATTCCATCGCATATATTGTTCGAGCAGCCTTCTTTTTATGTGGCTTTCCATCCAAGTGTTTTTGGAGTTGCTCGGCATCAGTGGCTTGGACATTGCAAATTTCGCAATAATGTTTCGGGACAAATTTTGGAGTCATGTGAAAACTGGCCAGTTCTGCTGCGGCTACTTTTCGTTTGTGAGGGCCGCCTATAAATAAGTAAATGATATAGGTACTTGAAAGTATATTGCTATTTGAGATATACCTCAAGTAGCTGTACTTGAGGTGTACCTCATCTCCTTTCACATCCCAGGAGTGTTCTTCACAGAGTACCAAAATTCAGAAAAGGGGTGAGTCAAAATAGGCAAAGGGTCAAAATTTTAAAGAAAGTTCACCAATCGACTCAGCTCATCGAACGCTTCAAAACGAGTACCATATCATAGGGTTTTAGGAATTTATTCATGGCCAAGTGGCTAACGTGCTCGGCCTTCACTCAGGATGTGGGTTCGATCTCTCGCCCAAAAATCATTTTTTATTGCTGTCAAAAATTCATGAAAACCTTTACATATCCACATTTGTATGCGGAGAACACGATGGTACAATTATTTTTGTTTTTTATGAGTGTACGTTAGCCACTCGATCATGGATCAAAACCCCATTATATGGTACTCATTTTGAAGTGCTCGGTGAGCTGAGTCGATTGGCGACATTTTCTAAAATTTTGGCCCTTGCCTACACCTTTTCGGAGTTTTGGTACGCCATGCCTTGAGGTGTACCTCAACTACTTTCACACCCCAGGAGTGTCTGCTCGCTTTTTACAATTTTTGTGAGGAAGAGATTTTCTCCATCACAAAAATTGTAGAGCGAGAAGTTCTCCCCTCCTTTCTCTAGATTTATGTTATCTTACCATTTACATGAGCCTGCCATGGCTCCTCACCAGTACATTCAATATCACAAACGTCACAATAAAAAACCGACGGTGCCGGTTTTA
>JAQGBS010003073.1:0-12054 GCA_034698545.1 Acrobeloides obliquus
GGTCCCTCAGGATGGATGGATGAGTGGCCTTTTAGGGGGGGGGGTACATGCATCATGAACAAGGAAGGGGGACAAGCTACCTCGGGGCTATATGTTGTCGACCAAAAAAAAGGTCAAAAATTTATATGATGAATGAATTGGGGGGGGGGGGGTACACGAACCCCCCCCCATGATGGATGGATGAATGACTATAAAGGCGGAAGGTCCGAGGATGAGTGGTAGGGGAGGTACTGTACCCCCCCCCCCTTGGTGACCTATGGGGGGACCTTTTCAAAAAAAATTTTTACCTTGGTCTATCTTATGTTTGTTGAAAATTTTTCAAAAATTTGGGCAAAAACATAAGGGGAGAGCAAGGCAATTTTCTTCTAGCTACATCACTGCTTTATAGGAGTCAGGGTGGGTTTCGGTCCCAATTCTGGTTCTAATTTGTGAGGTCAGGTTCGATCCCTTGTCCTACAAATTTGTTTTTGCCCTAGAGAAAAAAATGAACTGATGGACAGGGGCCGAACCTGCTCTTACAAGTTGGAACCGAAACCAACACTGATAGGAGTTTTCGTTTGATTTTGATTTTTTTAGGTATTGGGTATACAGTTGGACGTACTCCAATTGGTAGCGCTGATTATTCTCTAGCTCCATATTCATATGATAACACTCAAGGAGATTTTAATCTAACGAATTTTGAGCTCAACATTGAAGATTTTGAGTACAGGGTAAATATTTTTAAGGACGGAGTAGGCCTGGAGCATGAAAGGGATATGGAATAGGACGATGACAGACCTGAATCAGACTTGGGATGAACCTGGGACGGATCTAGGATGGAGTCGAGCGGACCCGAGATGGAACTGGGATTTGGAGAATATGGGAATTGAAAATTTTTATCTTTATAGATCCCCTTCATCCAACAAGCTATTCAACTAACTAAAGGCAAAATCCGCTTGTATGCTTCTCCTTGGTCTGCGCCTGGATGGATGAAAGTTACAGGGAAGACGAGAACCGGAGGGGCTCTAATTGGAGAAGTCAACGGACAATATTACCAGACTTGGGCTAATTATATTGTTAGGTAAAAAATTTGAAATTTTCAAAAAAATTCTTGAAATTTAAGATTTTTTGAAGAGTATAACAAGAATAACATCACATTTTGGGGTGTCACTATGGAAAATGAGCCCATAGAAGGCGGATGGCCTAATTATAAATGGAATGCTATGTATTTTAATTCGACTATGGAAAGGTAAGAGTCGTAGATATAGGCGTAGTCAGGTCCAGACCCTGGGAGTGGCTAAAACTAAAATTTTCGAATTTTCTTTGAAAAACGGTCAAAGTTATTATATCCACTCAGTGCCAGGATTTTGATTATGAGACCAGGATTTTGGCTTGAAGGGGGACATATTTAAGTGAGGCTGAAATTCCTTTACACACCCTTATGATTTGAATAATTTTTTTGCGTCTTAGACTGCTAGGAGTGGGGGAATGTCCCCTGCCTGTAGCACTGAACCTTTCTCTTTAGTCCTTTTTGTGTACAATCGTTGGGAGGAGCTATAGCACTCTTCAGCCCGTCTCTGACTATGATATGGTCTTAGTCTAAACATAAGCCTACCCTAAGCCTAAGCTTAGACCTAAGTCTAAACCCATCCTAAGCCTAAGTCATAGCCATATTTTAGAGACTTTGCCAAGGGAGTTTGGGGCCAAACTCTTCGAAACAACCCTCTAACAAAAAACCTCAAGCTCATGGTCATGGACGATCAACGACAATATTTGGAACAATTTGCTGATGATGTAAAAACGTCAAAAAATGCTTATTATAAAGCTATTTTTTAGGTTTTGGGTGACCCTGATGCCAACAAAGTTGTCGATGGTGTAGCACTTCATTGGTATGGAGATGGCAATACTTCGCCATCACTTTTGACAAAAATTCATGAGAAGTTTCCTGACAAGTTTTTGCTTTACACAGAGGCTTGTATTTTAAGCCCACCAGTTCTCGGATCTTGGGCAGATGGTGATAGTTATATGCATTACATTATAAATGTAAGAATTTTCAAGAATTATTAACACAAATCTTCAGATCTTAAACAACTGGGTCATTGGCTTTGTCGATTGGAACATGGCTTTGAACCCTCAAGGAGGCCCTAGTTGGATGGGGAACTCTTTCGGCTCTCCAATTATTGTCAGCAATACTGTAGATGAGTTTGAAAAAAACCCTACTTTTTATGCTATGGGCCATTTAGCGTAATTTTTTTTATAGAAATTCAAAATCTTTGTTTTTTTTAGCAAATTCATAGTCCCAGACTCGGTCATTGTCGGTTTGGACATAGCCAATCTTCCGGCTCATCTAGACGCTGTCGCTGCATTGACGCCAAGTGGACAAAAAGTTATCGTGCTAGATAATCGAGATGTTGCAGTGAATTATACCATTTCGATTTACAATGACCAAGGATCATATGTGAACTTGAATTTGGAGGCTAGATCGTTTACTACACTTGTTTTTAATTAATTTTATTTATAAAATAAATTTAAAATGACGGTGCACGCCCTAACAATTTTGAAGAACAGATTTTGATTTCAATAGTTAAATAAAACAATAAACTCTCTCAATAGCTTTGGTCGTACAAAAGTCACCGGATAGTTTCTACTCCGATCACCAAGAATGGGCCATCGCTCAGACTTTTCCATAGGCCCTCTCGACTTCTCCTCACAAAAATTCCATTTTTTCGTATTTTCCTATGAGTGAGACAAAACATCCGACCTTTCCATCCCCCATATCTCAACAACATTACTATGCGGCGCCTTCTTCGAAAGGTCTTCCGTCTCATCAACAAAAACACAACATAGCTAAAGTTGTGATCTTTGACGAGATCACATTTCAAAATTCATACAGGGTGAAACAAGCGTACAGAGTATACCTTTTCTCCTTTCTCAACCTAATTTGCTTAAACAAATTATTGCTGCTGATGAAAAATACTTATTCTTGTGGTGGAATTGTTAATAAAATTTTCTTTGTTTCACTATAACAATTCACTTTCCTTGATTTCATGTCACTTCGGATACTTGTTGCTCGGTCTTAGGCTTAAACTTAGGAGTCCTAAATCTATGCCTAAGGTTAAGGTCTAGCCTAGTCTAAGCCCTAATCTTGTTTAAATCTATGCCTAAGGCCAAATAACGAGTCGCCGAAGTGACGTGACACAGATTTCCTCACCTTTGGACAAATAATACGTAACTTTTGCATATGCTCTTATTTTTTACCCCAAATTTTTTTGACTGAACTGTTCTTACTTTTGAAAATTCTTAATACAATCCCTGACTTAATCCTCCGAATTGTGCGTGCACTATCCTTTTAAAGCTCAAAACTTTCCAAATAGCCCAATATGTGACTATTCTTATTAAAACAAAGAACAGAATTCGATCTCTGATACCATCTCTGATAGAAACCTACAACATTTCAATGTGGAAATAGTTTGCCCGATCTTTAAACGAAATTTATCATGAAAATTAATATTCTATTGCTTAGAAAATTCTATAATAGCTTAACAAAACAAAGAGCAAAACCAAAGATAAGAATCAATGGTGTAGCCTTGATGGTATCCATACTTGTATTAGATCCTCCATACGGTCCGGCTAAAGTTAAATAATAGGCTACTTCTTGCTTGATTAGATTGATTGTGTTGACCACATCGGGGTTTTCAGAGGAATTAGCTGTGTAGGGGTACAAGTCGACGCAGTGGGCACCGCCTAAAAGATTAAGGATCAGTCTGGGTTTGAAGTCCGCTTCATTTGGACCCTGATTTTCAATGTTTTCGTTTCAATACGCAGAAAATAGAGTTTCCATAATATGGTTGTGGAGTGTCATTTTTCTCCTCTCACCAAACTGAGTCACAAAAACACCAATGTTCAGTTTTTATCGTAAAAAAAGAACCTACCAACGGTGGTTCTAACTTTTCTATGCACGTTATCATCCGATACATTACAACCCAAAGTGCTCCAAGGATCTAGAGAACCGTTTGATAGAACTATATTTGTACCCTATAGAACAGATTGTTTAAGTTTCGAGATCTCCCTACGTTGTAATCCCATGGAAGTCCATATCTTTTTAGTGTTTTGGCCACATTTTTTTGAGCGTAATCACTAGTAATAGAAAAATCAAACATATCTTCACAATATCGTAGGTAATAGCTAAAATTTTATGTTTTTCTATGTAGGAAATCAATTTTACGCATTCTCGAGTTTTGAAAAAACGCTTTCCCAACCCTGATTCAGGGTAGAAGAACCTATGTTTTGAGGCGAAATCAAAATTTATTGAAAGGAAAATTCTTATTTTTGGGCCAAACTAAGTTTCTAATCTTTCTTATCTTTGCCAGTTTCTCTGCTTCTGAATCAGAGAAGCTTTTTCATGAAATGCTGAGAGTCCGTCCGCAATTCCTCGCCTAGAAAAAACCATAAATGGTTGGTTTTGAAATCTCAAGAAAGTCTAGATTTCGCTTCTATAGACAATTCGATTCCTTGATTCAGGGTTAGGAAAGCATTTCAGGTAGCTTGGAGCCGACTTCCTGTCTAAAGAAACTCCGAAGGCAGTCTTTTTGCGAGGGTTTATTCTTCTTTTACGATTTACTTCGAAAAATAGGTTAAAAACCCGATTTTTTTTACCTTAGGGGTATCAAATTTTGGAAGATTCCATAGCCATTATCGGTTGTTAGAAGCCAGCCAAATTCATTACAACACATCCACATCCATCCTCGATAGTAAGCCTGGTCTAAAAATGTTGGATTTTTCGGAAATTTTCTAGTCCTTTTTTTAGAGAAAGAATCTTACCCCTAGAGGGTTTTCTATACGAGGAATCGAATACGAACTTAAAAAAGAAAACTCTTCTTTGCCCCTGAATCAGGCAAAGTTAAGGTTATTCATGTACGCTAAAAAACAATGTACTTTTGAAAAAATTATACCCAAGTTGAGTATAATTCTACTCACCTATTTCAATTTTTTAGTGTGTGGTTTGAAAACGTGCTCAATCGATTTCTCGCCTAGAAAAATGGTTTCTGCAAAAACTTTTCTGCGGTTTTTCTAGGCAAGTAATCGATAAGACAAGTTTTAAATGAAGAAAATTTATGGTTGACCCTTAAAAATTCCTACTTTAATAAACCTTAACTTTCTCTGATTCAAGAAAGAGTTCTCTTTTTTTAAATTGTGAAATGCTTGCATAGGAAAACCCTTCAATGATGTATAATTTTTGAAACCTGATAAAAAGCTAGTATTCCTCAATTCTTGTATATCTCCCCAATAATCGTTGTCAAACGGCTGTGGGGAAGTGTATCCATTCGATGCCATAAACCAAGTGTAAGCATTGTATAAACGTTGGGTATAGTTGTATTTCTGATCTACCATGTAGCCGCAAAGATTAGCAATATTCAAGTCGGTAACATTGACATTTACTTTTCTCTAAAATAGCATTTTTCGAAAATCCAAACAGCGTCTAAATTGAACCCTTTCGTCAAACGTATATTGAATAACCCATTGAAATACGTCATAAACACCCGCCAAAAAATTAGTAGCATCAAAATCGAAGTTCGGTTGGCTACCTAACGGTGGTTGAGGGCTAAATTTTTACTCTTTTTACACCTATACCAAAAACGGGTATACTTGAAGACTCCATTTAATTCGGCTCTTCCAGTAGCCGTATAAGTAGCGTTTCGGATATATTCAAATGCGGCTTTCGTTTCCTTATAACAATCTTTATTAGTTGAGTTCACATGGCTTTCCCATAAAATAGCCTCTTCCATTTTTACAGCGTACTCTAAAATTTCGCATTTTTCAAACTGGGAGGTTTGCATCATGTTCTTTGAAAAAGAGATAAGCTTATATATTTTTTTGAGTGGATATAAAGCACGAAAAAAAAGTTATAAGTGACACCAAAACAATATTCTAAGCATATCTCTTCTTTCAAAGGTGCAAAATCCTGATTTGAAAATGATAAATTTGTGATGCAAAAATTGGAGTTGATTTTGTTTACATGTAAAAACTTAAAAGTAGACAGCTTTTTTCGTCCTAGTAGTCGGCTCAAACCTTTGTCATTCGAGCCCGACTAACTCGACTATTTTGTTTCGATTTGTATTAAAACTCAAAAAAACATCCGTACGCACAAACTTAACTGCTATTTAGTTATACGGTTCTTACCCCACATATCCAATTTTGGCCAGAGCGGGGCTGAACTTGCGATATTCCCATTGCTTATGTTTGGATAGACCATACGGAGTAGTGCAGAAATTGTTCCTGAAAAATGAAAATGTTTTTTTCAACCCTGACCCAGCGAAAAGGTTTTTCTAAGCAGAAAATCGATTTGGAAGCATTCCTGCTGATTAAATTTCTTTCGCCCCGATTCAGAATAGAAGAATCGGAAATTTGAAACAAAATTTGAAACAACCGAGATTCCCCTACCCTTAAAGTTGCCATCCGAACCTTTACTTTCCCTGAATCAGGTCAAAGAAGTGTGAAAACATTTAGCAGTTCCTGTTAGAACTCGTCACACAAAGTTGATGATCTCTCTACCTGGGTACGATCCTCCGAAAATCACCCATTTAGGCTTGTTGAAGTTGAACATCTTGTTCATAGCCGGAATGAATGCATTAACATCAGCCAAAGCTTGTTCGGTGGTCAACCATTTGAGGTTAGGGACGGACATATCGCTAAACTTAGTAGATAGGCTGTTCAAAGGTTTCCGGTTTTTTGCTATTTTGTCGAGTTTTCATAAAATAGGGGGTTTTCTAGGCGAAGATCATTTAGCACTCCAAGAATAGGCGCTTCTCTAGCTCTGATTCAGGGGAAATTTTCGTCCAAAAGCAGATCAAGAGAGCGTTTTCATACTTCGAAAATCTGATCAAACGACTCCTTGCCTATAAAACCTCCTATAATATCATTTTAAAAAAATCGAAAAGCCCCTAGGCACTACCTTGTTGGAGCACTCGTTCCAAAATATCTATGCTCCAGCTGAAACATGAAAGCCCCGTGTTCCACAGCCAGTTGACCCCATGTATAAGTAGTAAAACATATCAAAGGCAAGGGAGCCGGGCTTTCGCCTCCAATCAACAAAAATATGATATCTCCATCACTTTTTGGCTTAAACGTATCGTTCCTCCATTGAGTTTGCTATAAAGGTTTCGAAACTTAATCAAGTACCTATTGTCATGATGCATAAGTTCTGCCGTTTTTACAAAAATGATATCTTGGCAGGAAAGTCGATCTTCGATGATTTTTTTATTCTATGTATAGAATGAAAAAAACTACAGAACGTATGCATCAACACAGTAGATGTCGATCGAGGGGGGCCACTCAGCTTGGTCAGAATCGCTCTTTCTTGCTCGCTCAGTGTCTATAAAAGTCCATGGAATCTAGGCTCAAGGCCTAGAAAAACCTATGAAACACTCTATTCTTCGAAAAATTAAAAAAAAGTTTACCTGACTCCATTTTCTAGTCTCGCTCGAATTAAAATGGTCCAATGGTTGAGTGAAATTAAATCGTTTTACGTTAAACTTTTCCGGGTTATTGAGACAATCCGTATAAGCATCTGGGTCAATAAATTGTTTAGCATAATGATCACGAAGAGGAGCTCCGTTTATAAATCCGGGTCGAAATTGTCTTCGTAAAGATTCAGAAGCAGAAAAAAGCCCCAAGAAGAAAAGAAAGAAGCTTAATTTTTTCATATCTGAGAAAAACGACCGATTGACTTAGAAAAGCACAATAAAACTAAATGATGGGAGAGGCCTAAAAACGAACTCGTCGATGTGAGTTGTAAAATTGAATTCATCTTATCAAAAATTTGTTGAAAATTGATTATCATCTCATATTTTGTGTACAAACAATAAGAAAGGCATGCTTAATTCCAGATTGGCATGCTTAAAGGCATGCATTTTTTGGAACTCGCGTTTCTTGATGCTTTTTCTGAAAGTTGAGCCCGAATTTGGGTACTAGGACATTTTGCATACAGACATTTTGTATCAGGACTATTTTCAACAGACAATTCTCAGCGACGATTCTCCAACAGACAATTCCCAATAGAACTATTTTCAAGCATATATTGCATACAGGCAATTCCCAACAAGCCATTTTCAACAACCTATTTTCAACTCAAGTTTGTTAAAAATTTAATTAAAATTACATTCTAAAGTACAACAAATGCAAAAAAATTTACCGATTATTGTTATCGATTATTTTCAACATAAGATCACTTTTCATAAAGTCAGAAGGGAATGTGGTGATGTGATAGTTGTACAATTTGAGAATATTTGGAGAAATTCGAAAAATTTGTGAAAAAAGATGCTGAAAAAAGTAGGGTAGTACGGGATCGGGAATCCCGACTTTTTTCAGGTCCCGATCCAAACTTTCGATGATCCCGATCCCGAGTCGGAATCTCCTGCCAGCTAAATCCATATCCAATGGTTTTGGTGTCGTTGGAAAGCTGATGAATTCTACTTCATTTTTTTCTATACAACTCCTAGTCAAAACTGCGTAGTTTTGAAGATAGAGCAATTTTTTTCATTTTTTAGGTCCAAAAAAGCACTATTTTCGATCTAACTCCTACGGGTTTTTGGAGTGCACTATGTTTCTTCGCCTATTATTTATTCCTATTTAGTACCTACAATTTGAGCCATCGATCATCGGACAACGTGGGTCACATTAAATAGAAAATGGCGCTGGAAAAGGTCTGACAAAAATTTGAAAATTCTTTAGATTAGCGAAGTTTGGTATAATTTATATATATTCAGAAAATTCATGAAAAATGAAGCATTATTTGTTTTTACAGTAAATTTTGAATTGTTATCATTGCCGAGATAATGGCGTTTGAAGTTGGCTATTTTTGGAATTGGTTTAGAATTTGAATTCCCGCCAAAATTGAAAATCAGGGTTTTGGCGGGAAATTCAAAACCAATTTCAAAAATCGATAACTTCAAACGCCATTATCTCGACAACGATAACGATTCAGAATTTACTGTAAAAACATAAAATGCTCCATTTTTCATGAATTTTCCAATTACAAATTTTTAAATTTTTCCCAAGATAAAATTGTGTACTAATTCTGGCACGGCCGAGTCAAATCCAACCACATCTAACATCCCCGGATCCTCTGGATCAGCGATAGTGAACTCGGTAGCCGTCATACCCGCAACGATCAGTTTCGAATTGGGAAGGTTCAGTTTTTCACGATATTCTTTCATTGCTTCATATGGTTTGGCCTAAAAAATCAAAGATCAAAATCGACCTTTTTGGACACTACCTTTCCGTGTGAAGTTTCATTATCAGTGAAGACAATAAAGGCGTCGAACTCTTTCTTTTCTTTTATTGCCCAAATCATTGGCAATTCGCAATAGGTCCAACAACCACCAGTATCCATGGAGTCGACATATTTGATTATCTTTTGCATCTCCCAGGTTTTGTCAAAAGGCAATGGAACGAATTCCGACTGAAATGCCATGCATGTGACCTAAAACATTTTCGAGTGCTTTAAAGAAGGACTCAAATCATGACCATATTTCGGGGAGCGCGTAAAATACTCGATGCGGAACTTTTTGTGCAAAAAATTTGGGCTTTTTCCACGGAAATGCGACCATGATTTGGGCCCTTTCTTTAAGTAGCTTACATTAGGTTCACTTTTCAGGAAACACATGCTAAATGCCACGGATGCTTCACGGCATGATAAATGGGTGTTCATGATTGGAGAATACATGCTACCTAAAAATGTATTTTCATGACTTTTTTTTATAATTAACTCACCAGAAACATCCAGTGCTAAACAAATTCTCTTGTTTGTAGGCTCCACATTATGAAATGCCAACAAAAACGCCTTTTCTAAGGCTTCGACTATCTTGTCATTGACTTGCCAGTTTAAACTTCCCCTATAGCCGCGACCACCTTTGTACGTAGTTGACGCGAGCAACACGGCTAACGGGTGGACTCGAGCACTTTTTATGCTCTTTTCGTTAGTAAGAGCTGCGACGACTTTATTAACGTGCTCTCTAAACAAAACTTTGGTTCTTAGTCAGTAAAGGTGCACATTAGCCGTTCAGAAATCGCATTTCCGAACGCTAGCCGTTCAGAAGGGCGCTAGCGTCTAGAAATAGTGCATTTTCACAATTTCCAGACGATTTCCGAACTTCTCGCGTCCGAAAATTCGAATTTTCAGACGGCTAGCGTTCGGACACGATTTTCGGACGACTTTTCGGGCAGCTAGCGTCCGGAAATCGTTGTGAAATGTGTTTCACGACTGCTAGCGCGCACTCTAAAAGAGTAGACTAAAATTATCTGCATTCTTTAAATTTTCTATCATTTATTTTGATCATATCTCGAGAAAGAATCATCCAAATCTTATGATTTTAGTATGATTTTAAAGAAGAAATTTTGAACTTTAAAATTATACCAAAAGTATTGAATTTGGTTGATACAATCCCGAGATTTGATCAAGATAAATGACAGAAGAATATTCAAATGAGATGGGAATTTGGGTCTGTAAGCAAAAATTTTACTCGTTTTCTGGTTTATCCGTAATTAACTCAAGAGCCGAAAGCTTTGAAAGATTTCTTATAAGAGCTGTCATCGGCATCTTTTCCAATAAGGCAATCCAAACATCGGGTGAGTTTAATAGCGAAGTATCAACGTGTTCTCGCACAAGCCCTAAAAATTTTTCATAAGGGGGTTAACAATCGAAGCTTGTTCACCGAAAAAAATTTTTTTTTGAAAATTTTTGTAAAAATTACATTCCTAGGGGCAATTTTATGCGAGAAATTGATTCCGCGCATTCCCGAAGCATGAAAACGCTTCCTTGACCCTGATTCAGGGAATGGGGTGGGTGTATTGAAAAATCAAACATTTTCGAAAAAATACGAAAAATCCAAAATTTTGAATAAAATCGCTAAAGGAAGCATTTACAGTCCTTGAAACATGGTCAAGGAAGCTTACGGTTTGGGAGTGTGCGCAATCGATTTCCCGCCTAGAAACACCTAAAAATCGACGGTTTTCTCATAAAAATCTGAACATGTTTGATTTTCGCTTCAATACATCCACCCTATTCCCTGAATCAGGGTCAAGGAAGCGTTTCCATGCTTCGGGAATGCGCGAAATCGATTTCTCGCATCAAATTATCCTTAGGAATGTATTTTTTACAAAAATTTTCGGAGAAGCGGCTCCGATTGTTCCCCCTTTAAATTACCATATTCTCGGATGAGACGTGCACAATCTATCACTTGTTGCTCGTCCTTTGAATCTTTTAGCTTCTTCATTTCTATTACTGCTCGTAAAAACTTTAACACATCAGAATTGTTAAAGTTTTTCACCAGTTCATCTTTTAGTTCATAGTTTCTTTTCGAGCGTTTTTTCGTTGGTTCTTCTTGATCTGTTTCCATATCAGTAGGCTCTTGAAGTAGCTTGTTCTTCTCCTCATCAATGTTTCCTTAAATTTAAGAAATTGATTAAAATTTTTACACAACGCACCATTCACGGCATAATGGAAGATTTGGTCATAAAGCAAAGCTTGTTCATTTTTCTTTGCTACGTCAGCATGGCAAAGCCGAAGTAGATCTCGATGGGACCAGCCTTCACGTTGCTGATATTTAGTAATTTGCATGGCTAGGAGTTTAGGATCTTTTTCCAAATACCTAAATTCGGGGGTAAGACAAAAAAAAACTAGGTCGTACCAAGAAGAAATGGCTTTTCGCATCATTCTGCTCCAGCCAGTTGATCCATTTCCGAATTCTTTAGAAATGAGTTCGCAGAATTTTACGAACATGAATAAATGAGTAGGTATACGACAGACCTTAAATTTTGGCATTATTGTACAAATAAATTTAATTTTTGTAAATTTTGGCCTGCCTACTATAGGTCGACATGGTGAGAGAGAGAGGATCCCGATGAAATGGTCTTCTCACTACCTCATTAAATTCTGCTAAGATTTTTTAAATATGGACCTTTTTTTAGCTTGAGTCTTCTGACACCCACCTTTTATGGACGACCTCCAGTGGCGTAACCAGACTCCAAAAATGGGGCGGGGGGGGGGGGGGGGGGGAAACCAACCCCCAAAATTTG
>JAQGBS010003074.1:0-12053 GCA_034698545.1 Acrobeloides obliquus
GCAGGAAGATGGAAGTTCGGACTTCTTCATCGTCTACTACTTTCTCAGTCAAATTTATAGAGTAATTTTGAGTCGGGGCGGTAGTAGAGAAACTTTTTCTGTGCTCGAAAGGAAAAGAAGAACTCTTATTTATTTCTATAAGCTCTAGGGTCGAAGGATGTTACTTTATTAGGTTTGAGTGCTTTAATGGGTTTTTGGCATGACACTGGGGGTATAGTTTTAAAAGCTTTTATGATTTTTATAAGTACTCAGGGAATTTTTGGATGTGTTTATTTTTGTTTAGAGTTTGAAAAAACTTCCGCCACGGCCATCAGGCAAAGAGCCAAAATTAAAAAAATCGCCAATCTACTCAGCTCACCGAGCGCTTCAAAACGAGTGCCATATCATGGGGGGTTTTGAACGCTTGACCCATGGCCGATTGGCTAACGTACTCGAACTTCATTTATGGGTCGCGGGTTCGATCCTGCGCCCAAAAGTCATTTGAGGAAATAATAGCGACATAGTGTTCCCCGCATAAAAATGTAGTTATGCATAAATTTTTATGAATTTTGACAACAAAATAAAAAATTACTTTTGGGCACGGGATCGAACCTGCGCTCAATGAGTAAGGGAGAGCACGTTAGCCAATCGGCCATGGGTCAACCCCCAAAACCCCATGGTATGGTACTCGTTTTAAAGCACTTGGCGAGCTGAGTCGATTAGCAAAATTTTTTTAATTTTGACCCTTGCCTTTACCTTTTCGGTATTTTGGTGCGCGGTGCCCTTTAAATGAACTAAGCTCCTCCACCCATTTTCCTCCATCCCGGGACACACATGTACAGGCACCCCCGAAATTTGTGACTTTCTGCAGGCAACCCATACGAAATTCGAGGGGGGTTGTACACGTGTGTCTCGGGATGGAGGAAGAGGATCACTGTTTTGATGCTATATTTTTTTCCATGTAGTTTTCTGATCTATAATTTTCGAGCCATACTCCATTTCCTCTTGCGTATTTTCAACTACATATTTTTTTCATCATAGATTTTCACCACCTGCCACTGCTTACACTCAATTGATTAAATTCACACATAAAGTGAAAATACACGTAATGTGAAAAAAAAAGAAACCTTAATTTCGGCGCTTTCTAGAATTTACAAGGCTTAAGAAAGACTAGACAAGAATGAAATACTTTTTATGTGTTTTATATATAGCATTCTCGGAGATTAACCCCATGTTAGCGACCTTATACATAATTCAATGGCATTTTCGAAGCGATTTTCCCTCTCGCTTCCCTATATAAGATGCCAAGAAGGTGTTTTGTCCAATTGGAATGTGTATATATGTGTTTGTGAGACAAGCGACACTTCACACTCTCGCTAGAGAATTCTTAATTTATTGCTATTTGTTATATTTGTATAATTATTAGGAGATATTTAAGATTCTTGCAAATTTTTCAGATTTTTTTATTATAATTATTTTATTTAGCTCTCGGCTAGTTTGAATACGGAAGAGCAGAAGCGGCTATGTGATTTAATGAGCAGATGGAGAAAAGGTGATATCAAAATTTTAGAATTTGGACAAAAATTATTGGAGTTATATGGACCAGAAAGGAAACATCTCTTAGCAAGTATGAAAGTAGAATAAATAAAATGCCTTAGTAAAATATCGGCCTAGACAAGCTATAGTCCTAGGAGGAGCTCGAACACCCCAAACCATAACTTCGGTATTAGAAAGTATCTAAGATCGAAAAAACCACTATTTGATGTTGAAAATTTAAAAAAATATCGATTTTTAAACGTTTTTTCCCTGATTCAGTGTGTATTGAAGCGAAAATGAATAAAATTCGAAATTTTCCGAAAAATATTTCATTCCTCTGATTTTCAGTTTTGCATCACTCTAGCTGAAATTGAGCCTGGAGTCGGGAGGTCGATCGCTCGTATTCTCAAATCTTGAAATGTAATCCCTAAATTCCAGTGTTCAAAATCAAAAAATTCATCCAGATACGAGCTCCATGGAAAGCCCTGAATTCAAAAATTTAGATGATTTGGAAATTTTGTTTGAAATTCGAGTTTTTACCCTATAAGCAAAAATTCAATGGGATCAAATTAGAGGCCAACAAAAATTTTCTTGACACTCAACAATTTTTGAAATTCGACACCTGGTGGGATTTCCTATAACATGAAAGACCTAAACCTTTAGCACTTGAAAATATATGCGACACATTTTTTCGAATTTCCCAGTGAAATGGACTATAGTCGTCACATCCTGTTTTTATAAATTACCTTACTACCCATAAACATTGTAATCGAGGAACAATTTTTTAGGAATGCGTCACCTGCTACGTCAAATTAGCCGTGAAGATTTAGAGGCGCTGAACAAATTCCTCCAAGTAAATGGAATCACAGAAAATGCGGCTAGTGCCACATCTCCTTTACTAACCGGAGAAATGAGTCTAACAACAGAGGGGAGTAGCCCTGTTTTGGATAATATCAGGTGTGATTTTTCTCTTTTTTTCAAGAAAGTTATAGGACATAATAAATTCGTCCATAGTAAAGTGGCAAGAGTCTCACTGTTTCGGCGAAAGCGTCGGAAACGGCTTCTGTAACACTGGAAACGGCCTCTGATAGCTTGGGGAGGGAGTCCCTAGGGTTATAATACTCGCTTTATAATCAAATCGTTGGACTGGAAGATCAAAATCTCTCCCGAGATTCAAATCGACCATTTGATTTTAAGGCGCGACCTCGAGATCGAGAGTGGCTTTGAGATGTTTGGCGCAGTGAGCTTCTTTCGCCCTATCTGGGCTAATGTCCGATTGCCCCGTTCACCATAGGCGTTTAGCAGGGAGCTTTGGAATTGTGTAGTTGGCCAGTTGGTCTTTTTTCCTGGTGTCTGGAGTCTCGGGATCCCTTTAGGAGGGAAATTTAACTCTCGAATTACTATAGCTTCGATCCGACCAGGGAGGATATCTTTTTGTTAGATTCAAAAATTTTCAAGGCTGATCCACAATAAAATTGGTGGTGGAATTTTTGCTTTTTATGTTTTTTCCGTTGAATCACTGAGAAGACGGTCGCATGGTTTGGTTCCACCAGAGTCAAATTTTTGTTGAAAATTTATGCAAAGCTCAAATCAACTTAGTCACTCAGGCCGCCAGTATCATGCCATCAAGTTGACAAAATACTAAAACAAACAAAAATTTTGCTTTGTTCTCTTTTTTCTTAATAGAATTATTGATCTGAGAAAGTAAAATAGGTGCGTTGTTGTCTATTTTCAGACGTCAATGATTATTAATCAACAGTCATCGCTCGACAATTATTCAGATCAGATTTGATTGTATAAGACGAATTGTCTTTCTTCCTTAAAATCTATCAATTTTTGAAAGGTAATTTTGGAATGAAACAACTGGGGATGATATTAGACAAAAAATGTGTAGTGAGAAGACTGAAGCTGAACTTCAACAAAATAATTGATTGTGTTCTGATCAATTTGTGAGATTTTGACAATTTTTGATTGATCACTTTTTATTTGAGTAAGGACAGAATTGAATATGTTAGAATTGGACATAGCATAAGCTATATATTTGTGAAGAGGAATTATAGGTTGATCCGGAATTCTGAGCTTTAAAAATTCGACGGCCTTTATTCCAAAAATGGTCATTTTGAAGTTTCTGAACACCCAGAGAGTTTCGAAAGAGCTTGAATGATCCTGACCTATATCTTCTGTGACTCTCCTGAGATGATCTTTATCTCGAGGTTCTAAGTCGATCTTAATCCCGTTTATGTGAGCCTCTCGTGAGATGATCTTGTCTCGATTTTCTGAACTGATCTCGATCATGCCCAACTCCTTAGTTCATTTTCTGCTTCTTTTTTTATTGCACTTTTCAAATGAAATGCATGAAAGTTAATGAGGATTAGTCGAATTTTCTGATTATAAAATCAATTTTATGCCCGAAATGAGCTGAAGAGTTAGAGAATCCCTTATCATGCTCACCAGGTTGTTGAATGAAAACCGGTTTATTTTTAGAGTCTTCCATGCAAACATTTCAAATGTTGTTCTTCTCGATTGGTTTTTATCAATAAAATAACCTTTTTTGCAGTTTATAGGTGCACTAAGACGAAAGTCAACTGTCGGCGGCCTTTTTTTATCAGTAAAATTTCTTGAGAGTACTTATCGTTTTTAATGAGATCTGTTTATTTTCAAGTGGGTCTTGTTTTGCTTTCCGTGAAAATTTGGGAAAATTCAACTTCCTGGTTGGAGATAATCTGTTTTTCTTTTTTTGTGTATGATCATTTCTAGTTAATCAAGTGCTACACAAATATTGTCGCAATTATTTTATATTAAAAAATTTCAAAAAATAGAAAATTAAAAAAATTTTTTAGTGCTTGTTCAGACACATGGTCCTCCTTTGGTGGAAGAAGATATCTCAATGGGCGCTATAATTCTTAATTTAATTTTTACAGGGCCTCCAAAAAATTGGATTTTTGCGATTTTTTAATTTTTTTAAAATTTGTTGGGAGTAGAATTTTTTTCCTAAAAATGACCCGGTAATTTGATGCAAGGAATCGATTGCGCGCATTCCCGAATCGCGAAAACGCTTCCTGATTATGATTCAGTGAAAAAATGCGTAAAATGATCATTTTTACTTCAAACACCCAATTTTTTTCTTGAATCAGGGTCAGGAAAACGTTTTCATGGTTAGGGAATGCGCGCAATCGATTTCTCGTAAAAAATCCATAGAGGGATCATTTTAGCAAAAAATTTCGGGACCCAATTCATGTAAAAATTGCCTTACCTTGTAAAATACCCTGAAGAATTTTAAAAATTGCAAGAATGCGGTTGTTCTGCATATGCTGTATTTTGGTGAACATTAAAACGTTTGAAAAACCGACATAATCCGATTTTTTGGTCACCCTATATTTAAAAAAATTGCATTTTTTTATATATTTCCTTGTTTCTTAAATGTGATATCTTGTTATTTCACTTAATTATTTATCGGGTTTTTATATTTCAATTTTATGCAGATTTTAAACTCAAGACATCCAATTTTATGCAAATTTTATAGGCAGTGCATCTAAGTTTATGCAAATTTTATAGTCAAATCATAGACGTAGCCTGGGGGGTTATAGCTCCCCTGTCGCAGCAAAGCCGCGAAAAACAAATAAGAACATTGTCGCTAGAGGTAAGAAATTCTGTGAAAATCACCATTGTCAACCTGGGGGACAAAATTTTACTATTACCCGCATATCATGTTGATGACAATCGAAACAGGAAAAATATCGATTTTGACTAAAGATATCCAATGGTTCCCCATTATATTTTTCATGATTTTTCAGACTTTTGACAGTTTAGCCCCTCCCCCGGTCAAAAATCCTGGCTACGTCTAATGTTAAAACATCTAATTTTATGCAAATTTTAGAATCAAGACATTCAATTTTATTCAAATTTTAGACTAAAAATATCCAATTTATGCAAATTTTAGACTCAAGACGTCCAATTTTATGCAACTTTTAGACTAAGACATGCCACAAACCACATAAAAAATACCCAAAATTATTGGCTTTTCAAAAAAACTTATATATCTTTAACGACCTCGTTAAACTTTATTTTTGGCATACATAAACCGAAATGAGTTCTATAAAATGGCACAGATGTCTTGAGAGAAAAGAAAAATTTATTGTTCAATAAAAGTGTTATGTTTGATAAATTTTGAATTGTTTGAAGAAGCGGTTTGGTCTACCGTGCTTGATTTTTTTTATAACTATTTTGACTTTTTATATATTATAAAACAGAAATATTTAGACGTTGGGTGAAATTTTAATTTTGTTAATAAAAATTTAACCAAGTTGGCTGCCAAACGCACCAACACCTCAACTTTAGAGGAGGAAGTAGCTAGAGTTAAGATCGGAAAGAAAAGCTCAGGTAAGCAAAAATGTTTACAAGAGAGCCACCCCCTATTGATGGTGGAAATTTCGAATAAGTCCTAGATATTCTTGTAGAGCATCCTCTACTTGTAACAATATGAATGAATGAGCTAAAATTAGCGGGATCCGAACCCGCATCTTTTAGATGAAAGGCAACAAAAAATCAATGTCACCTAAAACATAAAATCAAAATCACCTAAACGCGTAAAATATTGAAGTTTGCAAGTTAATTTGCGGTAAAACGTGTCATCAGCTTATTCATTCAAATTTTTTACAAGTTGAAAATGCTCTCCAAGAATATCTAGGACTGTTTCGAAATTTCCATCATCTGGGTTGGTTCCCTTGTTAGAAAATAAAAATATATATATAATTTTTAGGGTGGTCAATGTCGAATTCAGCAACTGCGAGTCCAAGGTCCGCTACTAGCGGTGGAGGAACGGGGATTCGGAATTTCTTCTCAAGGCTTAGAAAACCATCGGATCACTCGATAAACAACTCCAATTCACAGGTGGGTAAAATGGATTTTTATATAGTAGTTTGTTTAACAAAAACTTGGGGGTAGAATAACGCAGTGGATAAAGAAGGCGACCGTCCGATCTGGCAAGTTATATAACGTTGAGACTGCCAGGTTCGATCCTGATAGAGTCAAAACTTTTGGGTACTAGTGAATATTAGATGTCGCACTTGAATTTTTTTCAACTTTTCGTTGGAAATGACATTTTTAGGGGTAAATTTATGCGAGAAATCGATTGCGCACATTTTCGAACCTTGAAAATGCTTTCCTGATTCAGAATATTGTATTGAAGCGAAAATGGAAAAAATTCGAATTTTGACCATTTTTGCTTCAATACAATATCCTGAATTAGATGTTGTACTTAATGTCAAGAAGAGCACTTAACGTTAGATCAGGAAGCATTTTCAAGGTTTGGAAATGTGCGTAATCGATTTCCCGCATAAAGTTACTCCTAGAGAGGTCATTTTCAACGAAAAAAAGTTAAAATTTTTTTGAAAAAAATTCAATTTAAGTGCGACATCTAATGTTCATTAGTACCAACTTTTAATTTTCAAAAAACTTCATCCCTAGAGGGGGTCATTTTTAGTTTAAAAAATTTCCAGGTCCCAAAAAATCAAAAACTACGCCACCGTGTACATTATTTATAGCACATAGATTTTGAAAAATATCACCACCGTAAAATTTCTAAAAATATCACTAACAAAATTTGAATTTTTAATCAAGCCTTGGACTTTAATCCTCTTGTCTAAATTTCTTTCTTCGCCATTCTATCCTCGTGCAAAAATCCAATCCTTTATCCAGCGGTGCACCAAGATAGATCATAAATTGGTTTATCTAGTCAAACGCCGGACAAACTTTCTGATCTTTTTTCTCGTTGGATTTTTTGAATAGAGAGTGAAAAAACATGAGATGTCTATCGGAGTTTTCAGCCGTGTATTTTTATATCACGAGTCTTTCATTTTCGCTCATTAATCTCTTTTTTGTTGGGGCATAAATTGGAAAAATGGGCTGTGTGAAAAAACTTTGTTTGTATCATTTTTTTTGTCTTTTTCTAAATGATTATCTCTCCCCACATACATGTAGAGTGGCCTAGATTTTAGAAACTGTGTATAGGGTTCTTACGTTTTGCCAAGTTTTTTGCGTGGAACCTGCCTAAGTGCCTGAACCAAGCATCGTTTTCATGCTCTTAGGCGCCGATTTTCAGATAAAACTAAATTTTTAGATAAAACGGTAACATATATATGGATACCAAAAATAGGTTGTAAAAATATTCAATTTTTGCAAAATTGCAGAAAAATGACTTGTGTCGTTTCTAACCTTCCGGTTGTATTTTCTTAAAGTTAAGATAGAGAGGAGAGGCATTTGTTTAAAATATAATTTTGTTACTATTTTTGATTGAAACAAAATTTCAAGGTCTACTTAATTTTTCCAATTAGTTTGTGACTATAATTTGGTTATATGATTAGTTGAGAGTAGGAGAATTTTCTTGCTATAGATATTGATTTTTATATGATATTTTGTCAATGACATATCCTTAAGTTGATTCTTATCGGGGATCAAATTTAGAAATTTAGTTATTATCTTCCCCCACCCTCCCCCCCCCTCCCCACTCATTCATTATTCTTCTTAGGATTGAAGAATTCTCTGCTACTGTCTCCTGGGACCGGGACAAGGTCCTTGTGGCATTTGTTTCGTCTAAGAGCACTAGGGCTCTCATCCCGTATATATGGACCGGAGAAGAAGAGTAGTGGCATAGTCAGCCGCCACCTAATCCTTCCATCACGGAGATGAAGGGTTGCACTGTAGTTAATTTTTGAAAATTTTTGGCAAAAATGACTAAAAATGGCATTTTTGGCAAAAAAACTTTTCATCAACAACAAATTTTTGTTGAGCAAGTATAAATTTGAGGTCCATCCAAATTACATTTTCACCCCTTTTTGTTTTCAAATCCGATTACTACGAAATCCCTTCATCTCTATCTTCATTAGCCCCCGAACAACCTCAAAAATAGATGCAAAAGATAGGGTTGAACGGAAAAGAAAATGAAAGAGCTAAAATTCATTTGAGCACATTTTCGATGTTTTATCTATGCTCAAAGAATTGAGAAGATTAAACATAAAATGACTTTTTATCACAACTAGACGTGTAAAAATAGCTTGTGTGCGCATTTTTATGTTTTTTTGTGCAAAAAATGAGTGAAAATGAGTAGAAATAACAAAGCATAAAGTAGAAATAAAGATGCTGCCTGGTTTAAAAGAGTATCAAGAGAGGGAAGAGGTTTTGATCAAAGGACGTTGGGGGTGGTTCAAGTGTTATGTAATCCAAATCTTGCGTCCTCAGTAATCCTGGTGACTCCACTCCGACCCAAAAAATTGACCCCATATAAAAAGTTGTAGGGACCTCAAGGATGACACCCTCCCCCACCACCAAAAATGAACCCCCTATCCACCGGTGGATAGGTCAACAGAATAAAATTTATTATTAGCTTTGACAAAATACAGGGTTTTCACAATTACTGATTAGCTATATTTATACGAAGAGAAAGGATGGTAAAACGGAAGAAGAATTTCTATGCTTAGTGGACTCCTATCCCAAGATAGTGGACCCCTATCTCCCACATAGTGGATCCCCTACCCCTGAGATCTTAACCATAAATAAGTCTATATACCCTCTTCCACATTCTTCTCCACAAAAACATATTTTCATTGCACATTTGAGGAAATTATTCCGCCATTTTGCATCTTTTGTCCCAAAAGCCCACATGACCTCAAACTTCAAAAACACTCGTGCACTTCTTCTTGGAGTGCTGAAATTTTGATCTCTCTTTCCATAATTTTTTTTGTTTTGAGATAGCGGAAGTTTTTATAGGGTTGAGGCTATGAACATGTAGCAGCACAAGCTTTGCATAACATCAAAGACGTGTGCGAAAGCAGACATTCTGAACATGTGACCTATTTCTTTTTTCTTCGTGAGTGCTTTTATTGCGTATTTGTGCAATGAATGATTTTTTTGTCTGTGGTTCAGATGCACTTTTCGCAAAAATTTTGCATTAGCACATGTCTGGAGATTTTACTTTTTGAAGGATAATTTAATAAGATTCTTCATCATTAAAGCCAGTTGTGTTGCTGGGGAGATTATTGAGTGATTATCCCGTCCTTCCCCCAGCCCAGCAAAAAAAGATCCCTTATCCCCAAGTCCAGTGTGGGTATGGAAGAGGGGGTCAAGTTTTCTCAGTTATTCGAAGTTTTGGAAAAAAGTGATCTTCAGAAAAGTTATGTAGTAAAATTTCCTCTATAAGATGGAAACAAAATCTAGCTGAAAATTTTTATATGGCATTAGAAAAATGGAATTTTGACAGAAATGTGAGATCGATTGTGAGATCGAATAAAACCGATTTAGCTTCAAATTTTGTGAAATGCTGACAAATTTGGGCAACGTTTTTTTTACTTTTTTTCAACAATGTTTAAAAAGTTTAAAGATTGTTAAACAAATATTGACTTATGGTCAACGTTTTGTGCCTAATTTTTTTAAACCTTCTAAAAATAATCGAGAGGTTGTGTTGTGAACTTTAAAGAAAAAGTTGAACTTTTTACGTCGACCACTTACAAGTGTCGGCTGTCTCGGGCCTGTAATAGGCTTTTGGTTTACAGAAAAAATTTGTCTTCTTTTCCCGGACCGAAAATTTGTTGGCATATCAATTATTGACTCAATAAAAAGTGGAAAAAACTATAGGTTGTTCTATATTGAGGTGCATATGAGTTGATCCGAGTGTTGTAGATGCGTTAATGTGGTAGGGAAGCAGGTTTTTTACCTCTGCTCAGTCACTTAAAACGATTTTTCTCGAGACCCTTTAAGTCTTTTCACCTAATTTAAAAAGCAATCATTAGAGGAATACTTGGGGCACAATCGATTAGATTTTGGTGTAAATTCTATTTATTTTGAATTTTCTACGCCACTTTGAAGTTGGGGGTACCTATCCGATTTTGTACCCCTTCCTGAGGGTGTGTTTCAACCAAAACTTATTCACAACCGTTACAGTTGAATAGGAACATATATATTGTGTATTTATCTTGTCATAATAAGATCGAAAAATCCATAATTGAAACCAATTTTATTATTTTCTGTCAAGATTTGGTCGTGTTGAGTGTGTCTGTCCATTTCCCTTCTCATGTTTAAAATTTCGTGTTAGTGTCACGCTTGGTGAGGTGTTTTATCGACGATCCTTGTTCTTCCAGCAGCCTTTTTGCACTTCCTCGTCCCGTTCTCTCAAGCGCGATTCTGACGTCAAATATGTATCTTATCTGCTCTACCTACCAAATGTACTTTTCCGAAGCGCGATTGCATCCCATCCCTGTCAAGTAAAACACGCGGTGGAACATTTGAAGCGCACCCCTATCCGTCTCTCATTTCTAGGTTCTGACTCACTCATCTGCTGAATAAAAAGACGAGAGAGGCATAGGGACTCGAGAAGGAAAAAGAGTGTCTCTGTCTTCTGGTGGCGTTTGCATTTTTTCTCTCCGCGTTTCTACTTCCTTCTCGCTTGTCTCTATTCAAGCACATTTTTGTGCATCAGCAAATGTCTTTTCTCTAGCATAAATTGGATATCAAACGTTTTGCAAAAGTTCTTTTCATATTTTATTATAAAATATGCATGTGTCATGTTAAAAGGTTGTTAATTAGGCATGTCAAAGGATTTGTTACGTAAGCTTAGGATTGAGATGAGGGCAGTGGGGTATGGATATGGGGAAGTCCTCTAGGAACTTCTACAATGGAATTTCCACAACGAAAAAAGCGAAACTTCCACAACGATTTTTACGGAAAAATTGACTGTTGTGGAAGTTCCACTTTTTTCGTTGTGGAAGCTCATAGAGCCGGATATGATAAAAGTTCCTTGTCACCGGCCAGAAATATGCGAATTTTGAGCACGATAATATTTTGTTTATTGTGGAAAAGAAGATAAATTTTTCACCATTTGTACTATAAACAATTTATGTTTGTGCTCAATATTCGCATATTTCATGCTGATGACAAGGATTGTTATTTTTTCAAAATTATGCATCTGTAGTTAAGAGTCTATGAGGGGGGGGGTAACTTCCTAAGATTTTTTCAAGGAAAAATTGAATTTTTTAGGGAAAAATTGAAGAAGTAGGGACTAGAGTTGGCGGGTTCGGGATTTGAAATCGGGATTTTTTTCAAGATCTCTAATTTTTCGGAACTGGAGATAAACTCAGAGCAGAAAATTTTTGATCATTGTTGGCGGAAAATTGATATTTTTGTCATTTTACTATTTTTTTCTTTGTTTTTAAGCAAAAAACAGCTCCACAGGCGCGAAATTTTTGAAAAATGCCATTTTTAAGTTGAAAATGCTCAGAAAATAACGATTTTTGATGAAAAATTGAAAATTTTTGGGCATTTTTATGAAAATTTGTAATGGGGGACCACTAAGATTTTTTGAAATTTTGAAAAAATCCTGAAATTTCGGGATTTGCTTCGGGTCCGAAAAATTCCCTAAATCGAGATTTCTCTTCGGGATCCCGAAAACACAAAAATGGCCATTTGCCGACTAAAATAGTCGTCCTTAATCAGGATCCCACCAACCCTAGTAAGGATTCTTTCATAAGGTTACACCTCAGCTGTAAACC
>JAQGBS010003075.1:0-12053 GCA_034698545.1 Acrobeloides obliquus
TGGTGTCATTTTATACGTCTTGATGAGTTACAAAAAATGCCGTCTTTTTTTAAATGTAAAAAGGAAAAAAGTTAAAAACAAATCGAAGCAAGTGGGACTCATATGGACGGCCTTTGGGACTTTGTGAAAAAATGGCATACACAATAACGGGATGAAACGATCGTTCAAACAACACAAAAACGGGATGAACAATAACAGGACGACAAGAAAGGGAGACAAAAACGGGACGATTTCAGATCTCGGCTCCTAAAAGGAACTTTGATATAGTGTCAAAGACCTTTTTACTCAGGATAAAAAGTTAAGAAAAAATTCTTTTACACTATCTAAAAATTTCTTAAAGGAGTTAAGATCTGAAGAAAAAAATCGTCCCCTTGTCGTCCCGTTCGATCAACCTGTTCTTATCGTCCCGTTTTTGCACCCCAGTTCATGTTCATCCTGTCGATTCGTCTTGTTATTGTATATGTCGAAAAAATGTCCGTGGCACAATTTTTGCCGCGTTTTACTAAATTTTTTTCAACTTCCCTTTGCCGTGAAAAGTATCTTCAAAATTTTTTGGCTCATTTTTTTAATTTTGAGATTTTTGTCAAAGCATTTTATTTCCGAAATTGGTCCCTTTTCCATAAATTCGTTAATCAACCAAAAATTTACTCAAAAAACTCCTTCAATCACCTTTTTGATCCCTATTTTCCTTAACCTAGCGTACTTATATTAACAAACAACAATTCAGTTGTTTGTTTTTTCCTTTCCGGTGTACTCGGAAAGACAGTTGACATTTCGGCTTACCTATTCTTTTTTTGCGCAATGAACTTACGGTGTACGAAAAATCCTGTCACTAAACTTTTGTGCCTTCTAAGAAAATCGAAAATCAATTTTGCATTAAGAATTAAAAAAGAAAAGACCGAAATTCGATTTTGAAAAGAAAATGCAAATGAACAAAGATCTAATAGGCTTTTTTAATTGCCTTGATCGGCAAACCGAAATTTTTTGAAGATGCAAGTCTCAAGGTTATACACAAGTATAATTTAGATTTTTGCGCATAAAGAATGTTTACAGGGTATCTCAAAAAATTTCAATTTTGCGATTTTTGCACATTTTGTCAGGTTTTTAATTTTTATTAAAGAGGGGTGTCGATCGTAGCCCTATCTCTTTATCCAAATTGACTAAATTTTGGTACTTGGGGGGTTTGGGCACGAGAAATCGATTGATGCAAGTCCCGAGTTCCAAAAAATTTTTATGACCCCCTATCGGGGTACCCCATATTCAAAAATCCCCGAGACCAAAAATCAGCCAATTTGAAGAAAAAATTTTTCTCGTAGAGCTGCAATTGACAGCTCCTTTAAAATAATGGGAAGTTTTTAATTTTTTGTTGTTGCTTTTTTCTATATCATGCTTACCTGAGTTGTTCAACCCGTTTCTCAGCTTCATCCAACAAATCCAACAACTTATCACTATGCCCATCTAGCGAAAATCCTCTACCTAATCTTCTCGTTGGTGGATTTTCTTCATTTTTAGCCATATTTTCTTCTTTACCTTTATCTTCAACCGTGACCGAATTTTCTTGCTTTTCAGTAGAATCTGCTTTGACAAACTGTTTCTCCGGTGGTGATTCAACCGGTGAATTTACGGTGATCGTGGGGATGTCTTGATTTTGAGTAGGTCGTGATTGGTTTTGGTTCTGACTTTGGTATTGGGCTTTACGGTCGGGGTTGAGTTCACCGTTGGTATAGTTGGCAGTGGACTGAGCGTTGTTGATTTCTTTGATTTCGCCACTAGGATGAACGTTGACAACGTTGACGTTGTTTGGTGGTGAAGAGCGTTGTATGGGGACCTAAAGAATTTGGATTTTGAAAATTTTTCAAAAAATATATGGTGCCTTCGGCCCTCAATGCGTGGGAAAACGCCGAAAAGTAACAGGGCCAAAATTTAAAAAAAGTTTGCCAAGCGACTCAGCTCGCTGAGCGCTTCAAAACGAGTACCATATCATGGGGTTTTGAGCCATACGTTAGGTACTCGGCCTTCACTCATGACACAGGTTCGATCCCGCGCCCAAAATTCATTTCTTTTCTTAACCTCAAAAAAATCTAAAACTTTTTTTCCAATTTATCTAAAAGTTTTCATGGAAAAATAATTGAACCGTCGTGTTCTTTTTATAAAAATTTTAAATTTAGTTTTACTACTTACCCTCTTTGGCGATCCTTCTTGTTGCTGCTGCACCCTCACTGGAATCGTCTGACTCCCTTGTCGACTCGGAGACCTTTCACTTTGATACTGACGATGCACTGGAATTGGCCGTTCGGTCTGGTTTTGGTTTCCTCCGTTTTGTCCTTGTTGTTGTTGTGCCGGTCCAGGCGATCGGCTATTGGCTCTTCTTGGTAATGAATGAAATGATGATCTTGGCTCGAATTCACTGAAGAACGAATTGGCGTCGTCGTCGAAGATACGTGGATTTGAGCCGAAGCGTCGTGTTGGAAAGTCCCTTGGAAAATCTCGGAAGACGTCAGAGGTGCTGAAGAATGGATCGTCCACGAAGGAGCGGGGTAGGCGGCGTTGGGGCTCCGTGGTTTCTCTAAAATATGTTATGTGATTTTTAAAAAATTTTACTAATAAGCACAGCATACTGAACGACTTTTGGCAAAAAATCGTAAATACTAAAATTTGGTATATTTGATCATACGTCGTCTGCTTGGAAACGTAAGATCTCAGAAACGTGCAGCTTTTTGAAGGATTAGCCCACTCGGAAAGGCAGCTTGTTGAAGGGTCAGCCCACTCGGAAAAGGTTGCTATTTTAAAGGGTGGCGCAAAAACCATTTTTTCATGAATTTTTGACCAAAAATTTTTTTTCTAAAAATGATCTCATTAGGGGTAATTCGATGTGGGGAATCAATCTCGCGCATTCCCTAAGTGTGAACAAGCTTCACTGACCCTGATTCAAGGAAAAATTGGGGAACTAAAGCAAAGATGGTCATTTTTTAATTTTTCTCCTGAATCAGGATCAGTCAAGCTTTTTCGCTTGACGGGAAATGCGTGCAATCGATCTGCATCAAATTATTCTTAATAGGGTAATTTTTAGGTCCGAAATTCATGAAAAAATGATAAAATGGAACTTTTTTGCGCTACTCTTTAGTTGATATTGTTAAAATGATGAAAACAGGCATGGTATAAGCAAGCCCAAGCCTAATACTAAGCCTAAGAATAAGCCTAAACCTAAGATTAAGCCTAAACGTAAGATTAAGCCCAAGCCTATACACCTAAGCCTATTTTTTCTTTCATTTTTATATCTTCTCTATAATTACTTTAAAAATGTTCAATTCCAACAAAAATGCAACTTTTTTCAGTTTGTGCTTATCTTTTAGTCCAAATCTCTATAAAACCTACGTCTCCATATCGTAATCAGGTGTAGGAAACATTTTTTAACAATAAATGAATAAGCTAAAGATCTCCCGAAACAATAAAATAGTTGAATAGAAATAAGAAAGACAACTAAGTCAAACGAATCTATGCAAAATAGGTGAAATCCACCAATGAACAAGGAAAAAGACCTTGAATAAGAAGAATTCGAATTTCTCGAGAAAATAGAACAGACAAACCCGACTTCCCTTCTTGAACTATTCTTGCGAGACTGAATTGAAAGAGGATGACTCACATAGACAAGAATTCAATAAGAAGGCCAACTGATGTAAGAATCTGTGAGACAAGCAAGTTTTAGTTAGTGTTTTTCTCTTTTTCTCACTAATGTACCGAACGGTTTTCAAAGATGCCGAATGGGTAATCAATTAAGAAAGAAGGGAGGATAGGACGGAATGTCTTAATGTTTACGCTGTTGTTGAACACCAAAGAGTTTTAACGATAAATCAATTAAGCGTCACCAGAAGGGGCAATTTTGGTCAGAGATCTTGAGAAAGAAAGGAAATATTGGGAAACAACATGGTGGTATTAACTAAATGGGAAATAAAGATTTAAAAAAGTAGACAATAAGAACAAAAAAGGTACCGCGCCCATTTTTGGACAAAAATTGATTAAGTTTTGGGAGCAAAAACTTTGTACAAAGAGCAGGAAAATATAATTTTTTGAACTTATCAACAAAATTAAGTTGTAATTAAATTTTTTAAAGTGGTCATAAAAGACTTAGGTCTAGGCTTAGACATAGGCCCAATTCCTAGCTTGAACCGTACGGTCAACCGTAAACCGATTGGTTGACTGTACGGTTCAAGCTAGGAATTGGGCCATAGGCTTGCGCTTAGGTTTAGTAGTCATAAAAGGCTTAGGCTTGTACTTAGACTTAGTGGTCATAAAAGGCTTAGGCTTAGTGGTCATCCAGTAAGTCACGTAGCTTAAAAATAAAAAAACACACCCGCTCGTTCTCCCTCCTCCCTTTGATCACATTATGTGGTCACGTGATTTAAAAAAAATCAAATTTACTCTCCTCATTCTCTCCTTTGAATACGTTACCTACTGGATTACCTCTTATCTTAGGTAGTAAAATTTTTTTCTTTTGCAAAAAGATCGTTTAAACAAAATGACAAGATTTTGTGGTGGTATGGGGCAATTTCGAAGATTTTCAGCGGAGGAGATTTCTGGAAACCCCTGTAAAAGTATGACCTATGCTTAGAATTCTCTTATGCTTTGCTTAGGCTTAGAGCAGGTAGGTATTTTATTGGGCTACATAATTTATATCGAATTATAACCTAATAAAAAACTCAGAACAGAAACGCGTTATTTCTATGTCAATTGCCATCATAATTCAAAGAAAACCCCGAGAACATGGATTTGCGATCCCCAAAAAGCTAATCCGCAAAATCCAGTTTGACAAATGGGGTCAAATAAGAACTTAGTCATACATCATGAAATTATCAATAATTAGCCGTTTAGACATGAACATCAGAAATTCTTTTGAAAAGTTTTGTTTTATTATCTCAAAATTAAGGTCATCATATAAAGAAGTGTTTTTTCCAAGTTTTATACCAGGAAAAATGCACATGCATACTTCAAATTCCATTCGAATTTAGGTTAAAATTTAATTATGCACAGTCAAGAATAGATAAACAAGGAAAAAATACCTCTACTATTGGGTGATATTGTCTGGCTTTTAGATTACCATCAGTGGCGTAGCCACGGGGGGGGGGTACCGGTGCCCCCCCCCCTTACGGGCCGAAAAACATAAGAAAAATAAAAACATAAGGGTCTTTCCTTATGATTTTTTAGAAAAAAAGCTTGGTACCCCTTTTAGGGCAATTTTTTAGAAAAAAGGCACAATCCCCCCCCCTTAAAAAATTTCTGGCTACGCCACTGATTACCATATAAAATATCTACCAAATTTGTACGAGGGGTGGGAGTTTTTGAAGAGATTTTAGGGATGGATCAAGAAAATTATTTACCCTTAACTTTATAGAAACTTAATTTTGGCCATACCTGGGCAGGGATCCAAAAATGGACCCCCTCCTGTAAATTTTTCGGATTTGCCCCTATACCTCCCCCCGTAAAAAACTTGGCGATCTTTTTTTTAGTCACTAACTCTGAAGAGGGGGGGGGTCATAAAATTTATGGATTTGCCTCAATACCCCTCTTAAACTTTTGGAAAATATGGACCCCTCTGCCCAGGTATGATTTTGGCTACCCTAAACTTGGGAGTTGGAAATAACTTATTTCGATCCCTAAACCAATAAACCAATCAGATTAAAAATTTTCCAATAATGACGAAACGCAAAATTCCATAAACCATCTCATTTCCTCAAAATAATGACAACAAGTAAAAGACATGAAAGAAAAAAACCGATCAATAAGCGATCATTTCGCACAGCAAAGATTATCATTTCCATTTCACATTCCTGAACTGACAGCCGAATGGAAGCCGAAGCCGAGACACTTTTTGAAAGAGGAAATGAAGAAAACAGATGAGTCATGCATGTGATGCATGTTCTCCTCTATTACATGCCATTTAAACACCTTAAAGGGCCAGTCCAGTAGGAAAAAAGTTATCAATTTTATATATATATTCGAAAAGTTCATGAAAAATAGAGCGTTTTTTGTTTGACGCCCTCTGAATTGTTGTAGCTTTTTTGCGTGTGAAGTTGACGATTTTTGTAATTTTATGTATTACAACGAAAGCTTGTACCTATGTCATGACGATAGTTTTTCCCTGAATCAATAAATTCTGTATACTGAGAAGAAAATAATTCATTTAGAAAAAATAATTATGCATTTTTTATAACTCGATGAGACGAATAAAATGACATCAAAATTATCCAAGTTGAAAATTGTTTTGGGTTATTGAAACGAAAACATGAATCAGAGTTACTGTTTCAATAACTCAAATCAATGTTCAAATTGGATAATTTTGATGACATTTTATTCGTCTCGTCGAGTTATAAAAAATGCTATAATTATGTTTTCCTAAATGTTCAAGGATTTTGAATTATTTTCTTCTCAATATACAAAATTTATTTGTTTTCTGGGAAAAAATTATCGTCACAACTCATGTACAAGCTTTCGTTTTAATACACAAAATTTCAAAAATCGGCAACTTCATACGTAATTATCTCAAGAACTACAACGATTCAGAACATGCCGTAAAAATAATAATGCTCCATTTTTCATGAACTTTCCGAATATATACAAAAATGGCAACTTTTTTTCCAACCTGATGGTCCTTTAATTTTAAAAATTTTCCAAGGGTTCAAGCAAATCGTGAGCTATCTTAACATAAAAATTACCTTTGCACACCGATGTGACGCATCTTTTTATTCAGTCTTGCAAAATATAATACAAAAGAGATCAAATGAAGTAGTTGTTGCTCTGTCTTCTTCTTATACACTAAACAGCCGGTTAGCGAAAAATCGTTTGATATATATCAACTAGTTGAGCGAGAGAATATACGAGCACTCTCTGGAATATACGCGACAGCACCGGAATGAATGAATGATGAAAGAAGGTAGGAATTTGTCACTCGTTTCTGTTCTTTCTATGCGTATTGTGTTTTCGACTCTCTAGTAGATGAGGGAGGAGCTATTCAAGAGTGGACAAGATGAAAGATCTGTGTGTGGAAATGAAATTAGGCTTATAGTAAAATAAGGTTGTTTGTACAAAGACAAAAATTGTGAAGATTTTCCCACGCAAGTTAAATAAATACATGCTACTGATTCATCTGATTGTTTGAATTGGGGTTACTTTCGAAAAGTTTTTATCAAACAAGAAGATTTCTTCAAAATTGCAAAAAATACATTAAAAAAATAATAAATCAATTACCGTATTCGCTCTAATAAAACCCCCTGGGGTTCTATTTTCGATTGTTCTCTAGGGGTGGGGTACTGGACCCCAAAATACGAATTGATCTAAAGCTACCCCCCCCCCCCCAGCTTCAAAAAATTTTTTCAGCGGCTTCGCTGCCGAAAATACGAATTGGGTCCCTATTTTTTAGCCCAATACGACGAATTAGGGGAACAGTTCCCTTGCCCACGTATGGTAACACATAAAGATAGGTTCCTAGACCCCCCCCCTAGACATTTTTTTCATTGCATGGTGATCAGCAGATCAAATTCTCTTATTCTAACCCAAAAACTCGAGAAAGGGTTTTGCTTAAACTACGAAATTCAACAACAATCAAAAATTAAAAAACAGGGCACTAGGCCATTTGTTATCGTTTTAAATTCAAAATTATTTCAATTTCTACTTGTCGACAAAATTTCCACATTCGACTATTTAATTTTTATCTCCTATATTTGCATGTTTTGAAATTTCAGGATAAATTAAGAAAATTTTAAAAAAAATATCCCTCCCGGTTGAAGGGGCTAGTTAAGCCACAGGTTTCATATGCCAGAGGCGTCACCACGTTTTCGGACCCACTATTGCGGACGCTTGTTCCTCATTAAATTTCGGATAGAAAAGACCCATTGCTGTTGTTTTTGATGAAAAATGACCCTAGTTTGTGTATTTTTATGCAAATTCAGGGGTTCAAGGTAGAAAAGTCGACTTTAGGGGATGAAAGTTGTTCCCCCAAAACTTGCAAGTGTAGCGTCCGCAATAGTGGGTCTGGAAGCGTGGTGGCGCAATACCAGACATAGTATTAGTTTTGAAGACACGCACATGGTATAAAAAACAAAAAGGTGCACATCGGGGTCTGCGCGAAATAACTCCAGGTGCTTTATTTTCTAATGAACTTTATTCAAATCATTTTTTATATATTGATTTCTTGAGCTTGTCTGCAATTTTAGTTGAAAAAACTTATATATTTGAGACACAAAATTTTCATTCTCGTTCATAATTTATTCCTATTTCAGTAATGTAAGATTAATAATTAAATCAAAACTACTCGTTATAAAATCTCCACAAGATATTTTTTCATAAGGCATTCTTTAATTGACATTATTTAAGAAGTATATTATAAAAGGTTAACCAAACTCTTATTTTTTCAGTTTATATTGAAAATTTTTTTTAATTATTTGTTGGGGGTAAGACGATATAGATTAGGTTTTTTCAGGGGTGGTGTGCGTAAGGTAACGCGGAGTTTATTCTTTTTTCCGAAGAGGGGTTAGCCAGATGCCTCACAGAAGGAGACAAGGTCATGGACCTCCCACCAAAAAATGAATAAATTTATCTAATGGTCTCTTTATGTTTTTAACAAATTGTAAAAATGCATTTGGTCGGTAAAATCAAAAGTGGATCTTCAAAAATTTTGGCCTATCGCCGCCCCCTTGGTATGGCATTTTGACCCCACATATGGGCGATCCCCGCCCAATTGGGCGTGGGGGTAACTCGTAACTCAAGGAATGAGAGGGGGTAGTTCCATCATCGGGGGAGGGGATAACGCGGCGGAGGGATCACGCGACAGGAGGTGGAGTAACTCATAAAAAATTTTTTGATGCCCCTTAGCCCATTTGTTTTGACCCTATTAGGGTTCTTGTTATTTTATAGTAATATGTCAACTGTGACGTATCAATGAATCGTTTCAACTAATTATACACAATTACACTTTAACCTAATATGGGCTTATGCGAAAGTGCTGAAATGGCAAGACTTCGGCAAAATTCTTATAACATTGATAAAGAATTAAAAAAGACGTCAAGCAAAGTCATACAAAAATTGTTGCTCTTAGGTAAATATGGCTTGAATTTTTTAATCGTAATTTTATCATTTTTATTCTAATGATCTCCTCTTCTAGTAGCTTAGGGAGAAAGGTCGGCTGGGGAGGGACATTTCCACAAAAGGCTGTTTTTCCCAAAAAAATAAGGCTTGACTTTTATGATTGGAGATTTTTTATAATTTTTGCCCACTAAAAGGCAGTACCCCACTCAAAATTTTAACTTTTAATCACAATATTTAGGTCCTGGAGAAAGTGGGAAAAGTACTTTTGTCAAACAAATGCAGTAAGTCAAATTTAGGTTTAAGAAATAATTTTTTAGAATCATACACATGGAAGGATTTTCAGAAGCAGAAATCGAAATCAAGAAGAGTATAATTTATAGTAATATTATAAGAAGTATTTTGGATATCACAAACGCTATGCCAAATCTAGGGATTAAAATATCCCAAAATCTTGAAGTAAGTAATCACAAATTTAAAAGTTGATTCGATTTGGGTAACTCCAAATGTTTAAATTCAACTTCTATACAACACTTAATTATAGAGCGAAGTTGGTATTATTGAGCAGCATGTTTCAGATCGACTCGAGTATGAACCATTTCCACCTAAAGTAAAATTAGCCTTAAATAGGCTGTGGCAAGATGTTTATGTACAGGAATGTTTTAGTCGTAGAAATGAATTTCAGCTTAATGATTCTGCTCAATAGTAAGTTAATTGTTGTGTCCCGGATGCAACGATACTCGTCAGACAATTTTATTGGAACATCAGAGAACACGATATTTATTTCCCGAGAAAAATAGGAACCGAATTCGTAGAAAAAACACTTAAAAATACGAAATCAATTCGTATTTTGGGTCCAGTCCCCCCCCCTTGCCTACGTGGGTAATTGCCACTTGGTGACATAAATTTATGTGATAGCACCCAGCACCCATGTTTTTTAAAATTGCATTTAATCAATTGATTAAAAAATTAACAAGAATTTTGTAAAAAATTAGAGGGTTACTCCCTAAAAAATGAAAAATATGCGAATTTCAAAAATGGCTCCAAACCGGCTAATTTTTTGCACTCGGGGGTTTTAGACTATGGGGAACACGATGGCGATATTATTTTTCGACAAAAATTTTTGTAAAAATTAAAAATTAGGGGGTTACCCACTAAAAATTCAAAATTTTTCAAAAACTTATGAATTTTTGAAAAAGTTAAATTTTTGATAAAATTTGAAGTTTTAGGGGTATCATCTAATTTTTAATTTTTGCTAAAAAAAATAATATCGCTATCGTTTCCCCATAGTTGTATGGTCCTGAATAAGAATATGGTGGAATTTTGAAAATCTGAAATTCAAAGTTCTGTAAAGCCCTTTGTGCGAAGGATCATTTGCTCTATAGAAACGATCCATTAGCTATCTAATATTGTTAAACTTCTACATTTGATAAAATTTTAGCTTTTTTGAGAACCTGGACCGAATAAGTAGACCAGATTATCAACCTACAAATCAAGATATCCTCCGCTCTAGAATGACTACGACAAGTGTTGTAAAAATAATTTTCACTCTCCAAGGGATCCATTTCAAGTATCGACAGTTTACCATTTTTGTGGATTTTGAAATATTGTTTAGTGTGTTCGACGTAGGTGGGCAAAGATCCCAAAGACGAAAATGGCTTCATTTATTTGATGATGTTCAAGCAATCATTTTTGTTGCTGCCATTAGTGAATTTGATCAAGTTTTGAGAGAGGATAGTCAGAGGGTATATATTTATTTTGCTTTATAAAGAAAGTCTTTGACGTTTAAAAACGTCCATGATATTTGAAAATATTTGCTTCCAAAGTAGAAATGCTTGCCACAGCAATACTTCATTTTTACAGAGTGTCTCAAAAAATTACACTGCAATTTTTGCGTGATTTTTTCAAAATTTTTTAATTTATCAAAATAACCCTATAGGGGGTTACGCGAGAAATCGCGCATTGCCGGTCTTTGAAGACGCTGGCGACCCTACATCTCCCCCAAAATCAACTCGACCAAACGACATCTCACCCAAGCTACAACTCGACCAAAATACAACTCGACCAAAATACAACTCGGTCAAAATATTATTCGCCCAAACTATAACTCGCCCAAAATACAACTCGCCTAAATACTACTCGGCTAAATTAAAAAAGTTAGTTTAGTTGCATGTAATTTGTTTATGGTTTAGGCGTTTGTATTGTTTATTTAAATTATACAGGATAGGTCAGAAAATTTGCGAGTTTGAGTGCTTGCCTAAAACTTGACCCAAAAAAGTTGAAAACATCATAATGGCTAAAATACTACTCGCCCAAATTATGATTTGATTCCCTGTTTCAACACGAGTTGAACTGTGTGCTCTTCTAAAAAATGTTGCGAAATTTGTTTTCGCAAATAAGAAGTGATCTCTCTTAAAATTCATCCATTTGCATAAAGCGTTTCATGTTCCGTGCATATTTCAACCAACCTTTGAATTAATAAATCGGTAAAAGAACTTTTAAAGCTTTCCGTCGGCATTTGATAAAAGTTGCAGCTGTGCAAAAGTTGGCAAGAAATGAATAGAAAACTGATTAGAAAATTAATTTGGGCAAGAAGTATTTTGGCCGAGTTGTATTTTGGCTGAATTCATTTTGGGCGAGATGTAGGGTCGCCGAAGACGCTATCCTGACTCTGTATTAGCCTATTTGTGCTTCAATACACACATTTCTTCACTGAATCAGGGCCAAAGAGGCGTTCTAAGGACGAGCAAATTGCGCAATAGATTTCTCGCATAGAAAAACTCCTATAGGGTTATTTTATGAAATTGAATATTTTACAAAGAATCGAGCAAAAATGCCTTTTAGGATACCCTGTAGAAAACTGAATTAAATCTTTAAATTTTGCTCCAACTTTCACGCTATAAATTTAGAATCGCCTACGAGAAGCAATAGACTTATTCGAAAACATTTCCATCTGTCCTTATTTTCAGCTGACATCA